>PVIR01000533.1:56533-171854 GCA_004026965.1 Petromus typicus
CAAGGGCCCGGGTTCGATTCCCCGGTAACCACATAACAATACTGGGTGTGGAGACCCACACCCAGCAGCAACCAGTCCCACATACCACAGTGCCGGGCGTGGTGGCTCACGCCTGTAATCCCAGCACTCGGGAGGCAGAGGCAGGAGGATTGTGATGTGAGTTTGAGGCTGAGCTCAGGGCCAGCCTGAACCACAAAAGCGAGACCCTGTCTCAAAAAAAAAAAAAAAAAAAATAAGAATTACTCCCAAATTAACATCTAAATGCAATGATATTTCTTTAAAAATCCAAACAGGATATAAAGGATTTGATAAGTTTATTTTAAAAGGTTAACAAAAGAGTAAGTATTTTGAAAAAGAAAATAAAGTTAAGGAAATCACCCCACTAACCAGGAAGAAGTACTACAAAGTCCTAGTTCAATACAAATTAACAAGGAACTAAAAATCAACACAGATTTTATGAAAGACGAGACCAATAGGATGAACTATAGGTGACATCACAAATTACTGGAAAAATAATCCTTTATTTAGTAAACCGGCATAAAGGAACTGATTTGCCTTGTAGGGGAAAGGAAAGTTAGATCTCACCTTTACATCTTTAATTAAAATAAGCTCCAAAAATATCCCTCCGAATAGATTATATGCTTTCATTGAAAGTGGAGAGTTTATATTAACTAGGTTACAACACATTGATATTTTCTAAGCAGAAAAGTATGGCTATCACTTCAAAGGGACATCTGCTGTGTCCTGGGAACCACAGAGGTGAGGAAACTTCCCCCCAGGTGAGGTGTCCGCCTCTGAATGGAACTGAGGGGCAGGAGCGGGTCACAGACCAGCGGGCTGGGAGAGGAAACGATGGTGAAGGAACAGAAGAAGGACAGCGTGCGCTTCTGGTGACAGGAGGTGGAACGAGATCCCTGGGCGCTCCTCGGGGCTGGGGGTCACCTTAGCCGCGCGCTGCTGCGTGTCAGGCAAAGCTCGGCGGAGGGTCAGTGCCTTCATAGTGGGGCCTCCGATGAGGGCTGAATAATGCCAGTGAGAATCTGACAGCTGACAGCTGGCTGCATGGACTGCTGGGAAGGTCTCATGGGCATCGGGTGCCCAGGGTGTGGCTTTCCCTGGTGGCCTCTCACCTGTCGCCGTTCCCCTCCACTGTGCCCATCTATCTGGAGCCAGCTGGCTGTGGGCGGGACCTTGGTGCTGAGTGAACCTTCTTCTTTGTGCTGCACGCGTCAGGTATTTTGTCCCAGCAGCGAAAGTCTGAATAACAGCGGCCAATGCAGCAGCGGTAGGAAACAGGAGGGGCGTGGCCACGCTTGAGTCCCACAGGTGAGAGGCTGGAATGCGAGGTGAGGACACCGCCAGGCGGTGCGGGGTCCCGAGCCTGCAAAGGCTCCTGGCGGGCAGAGCGAGAGGGGGCGCGGTGCCCTTCTGTCTGAGCCTGTGGGCTCAGCGGCCATCCTGGGTCTCCGCTGTCCTGAGCCAACCCCTCCTAACTAGACAAGCTCTAAAAAGGTGACTCTGTGGCACAGAGAATGTGTTACTCAGAGTCTGGTGTATGGTAGATCTGTTCAGTTACATTTTTTTTATTATTTGCAAATGCTGTAATAGAAGCAGTTCTTCACATTGAATTACTCCTAGCCCCTTTATACTTTGCACTTTAAAATAGGGTCTCATTAAGACACCAAGTTGCTCAGTCTGGGATCCAAGTTGCCATCCTCCCGCCTCAGCCTCTGGAGTGCTAGGGTTATAGGCATGGACCACTGTGGCCAGTTGCAGGTGCTTCTAAATGTTTCCTACTGCTGTGTTTCATCTATAGAAAGAGGAGCCAGCGTCTAATACAACAGAGTGGGGTTCGGTTTGAATCTGTTGCTGTGTGTCTCCAGCTGATGCTTCCAAGGCTAGCGGGAAATTCAGTCTTAGCAGATGACACAGTTCACCAGCACTGGACATGCTGGTGCCTCACTGACCAATGAGAGGAATGGAAACTTGGCTGCTGTGTCCAGGCTGCACTTGGGCCCACTGCTGTCATCCCCCCAGCCATTCCCACTGGACACCTGCTGCTCTCCTGCCTCTGGGCCCCTGGCGGACTGTGCCTGGGTGAGGGAGGCACCAGTGGCCTGGATTGCTGGACCCGCTTGCCGGTTAGCACTGTCCTGGCACAGGAAGACTGCCACGCACAGGCCTGGTCACGGGCCACTGTGCTGAGAGGGGCATGATGAGCACCATGCCATCTTTCTCCACCTTTGCTGGGACACGTCTCAGCCACTGGCTGTGAAGTCGTGGGGAGGAGAAGTCACAGAAGCTCTCAGGAGACCCACGCACCCCTGCGACCATGTGTAAAGGTCAGAAGGAAGTCTGCTGGGAGCTCTGCTTCAAAGAGGGTGGGTTTCTGTTTGGTAAAAAGTTTTAGCAGTGGGGAGTTTCAGACCAAAGAAATTTTTTTTAAGGTTATTTTTGAGACAGGGTCTCTCTTTGTGGTTCAGGCTGGCCCTGAGCTCAGCCTCAAACTCACATCACAGCAATCCTCCTGCCTCTTCCTCCTGAGTGCTGGGATTACAGGCATGAGCCACCACGCCCGGCACTGTGGTATGTGGTACTGGTTGCTGCTGGGGTGAGTCTCCAAGCCCAGTATTGTTATGTGGTTACCGGGGATCGAACCCAGGCCCTTGCGCTTGCAAGACAGGCGCTGGAACCACTGAGCTATATCCCCGGCCCAGAGACCAAAGAAATTAAGAGTTGGGTTGGAGGCCAGGAAGCTTGGAATGTTAAGAGAAGAGTGGACGTTATTGGTACGAGAGAATACACTGTGCTCCAAAGACTTGCATCACCCGTGGTACTTCTGCCCCTATCAGTTCCAGACCAAGCTGTGCCAGGGACGAGCTGCTTAGCCCCCTGGGCTTAGCCAGGTCCTGAAGGGGCACAAGGCCCTGGAGAGCTGGGCCCTTGAGGACAGGACACTCAGGAGACAGCCCTCTACTCCCAGCACCCCAAGAGTCTGCCCCAGCGCTGCCTGCTGGCTTCGGAACACAGCACTGGTTCCAGTCTCTTTATGCACAGCTTTGTTTAAAAGGGGCAAATTGATTTCTTAGTCCAGGAAAAGCTCACACAAAACGGGTCATGGGCTTCTCTGACATCAAGTAGTTTTTAACATGACAAACTTTTGATAAATTGAGTGCCTCACAATCAAAGCCATATGGGAGGTGCCCGGACCAGAAGGGCAGAGGCAGACTGCGGGTAATTGGCCCATGGTTCAGGCCAGAGATGGATCTGAAGGACGCGGCCGGCGCCTCCTGCCTCCACAGAGGCCACGATGTAGTTATTAAAGGCTAGAGCCACTCATTAGGCCAAAGTAGCTTAATGATATGAAAAGGAGGATCTGGTGTTATGTAGAGAAGAGAATTAGGTTCAGTTACAATGATGTACCTACTAGGCATGTGGAGAAATACATGGTTTAAAGTAGGGCTGAATGTGGCGCCTTTGCAGCCTGCATGACCCACAACAAAGACCGAGGTTCACACAACTGCCCTCCGAGGGCAGCGAATGGGCTCTTTCACCCACAGCCCCCCATTCCAATGCTGCAAACGCTATGCTCTGTTAGCAGGAGACCAGGGGAATGATGCATGTTCCTGGGTCCCCGAGTTTGCATTCGGGTGTGGTTCCATTTCTGAGCTCACTGGCCCTGTTTGCCTGTAAACAACAGATGGGCTTCGGTCGGGACATCCCTCAGCCCTCTCTGCCTCCATTCCTCATCTGAGCAGTAAGGCAGGAGTATGGAGCTTGGTGAGCTGGCGTGGGAATGACTCATACACCATGAGCTGTGGCCGAAGCAGGAGCCCTTCACACCACCATTGAAGGGAGACAAGGGCTGTCAGCCACAGGAGGAGCGACCTGTGTGTGCAGACTCACGGTCTGTGAAGAGATAATTCAGGGGAGTCAGAAGCTGCCTTTATTGCTGGGAAAAACCTTCATCATTCATTTCATCTAAGGATTCAAAGAGGAAAAAATCTGAAACTTACACATTCACATATTTTTCTTGTCACTAAACTGAACTGCAGTGGTTCTCAAATGCTGTGGCTTCAGGAATCACTAATACTCTGTTTATGTGATCAGACTCATTAACAGTTACCAGCCACATAATTCAAATAGAAATTTAAAAATATATTTATTATTTTTAAATGACAATAACATTGCATGCTGATACAGGACTATTAAAAAGAAGTTTTCTCAAGAAAAAAGAAGCAAGAAGAGTGAGCTTATTTTTATTCTGCCAATCTCCTCAGTGCCTCTTTCCCAGAAAAGAGCAGCATGTCCCTATCTGCCTTGTCTTCCAGCTTCCTGCATCACTGGTTGTACATTTAAAATATGGACTCATGTAGGTAGGTCACTGCAAAGGGAGGCTTACTTTAATCATCCTTCAGATAATTGCAGAAATTTCTATGCAGCACAAATGTTTACACGATTGCACATTAACATTCGCAAGTCATTCTTGCAAGGCGTAAAACCAGCAGAGTGACTTTCCCCTGTGCACGTCCTTCTGAAACCATGCGTTTCCAGTTTTAAATCTCCTGTGTCACTGGAGTTGTCCTGCGCTTGCAAATGGCAGCCCGTTTTAATTAAGTTCTATACAAACCTGTTTGCTAACAGCAGCACCAATTACTGGGAGATTTTGTACCTAGGGGAAGCTACCTCGATCACAGTGGCAGGTTTGCACTCTCCAAAATTCTAATTTTCTCTCATGGGCTCAGATACTGGGGCTGGCAATGAGACTATCCAGTGGTTCTCTGCCAGCAACAGGCAGGTGCTGTTCGATTTTAGGAAGAGATAGAATCTTTGCTATCACTGGAAGGATCGGAGTTGCTGTCAGTTTTATTGTGAAACAAAGGTAGAATTCCACGGAAGAAGGTGAACGGCAGAAGTGCTGGGCCGGCTTCCGGGAGGAAATCTGTGGATGTGAGGCAGTCTTTTCCACCCTGGACAGAAAGCGCAGACCCCTAGCCCCAGTGCGTTTCCCCGCTCGTCTTCCACCACCTTCTTCGCTGAGCTGTCTTCCAGCCATTACAGTTCAGGGGCAAATGCCGCCGCTCATGTTCGGGTCAGCACCAGAGACGCAGGTGTGCGATGTGCTACAAGAGCAGATCTGCATGCCGGAACCCACCATGTGCCTCTTGGACGGTGCTCCAGGGCTGCAGGGTCACCTTGAGAATCTCTACCCTGGGAACGTAGGCTCGATCCAGTTGGGTTTGTCTCTTTCTGCTCAACATGACCAATGCAGAGCGTGGCTGAGTTAGCTACTGGGTGTGTGTGTGTGTGTGTGTGTGTGTGTGTGTATGTGTGAGCGAGTGTGAGTGCGTGTATGTGGGGGGGAGAGGTATGTGGTGAGAGCACAAGCTATGTTTAATAAACAAACAACAAACACTCCTTTGGAGACAACACTCCTGTTATTTGTCTCAGGAACTTTGCATACGGTGACACAGCTGTATTAGGTAGGAAGAGGCCTGGAGCTCTGGCCTCAGCTGCACCACTGTCCTGTGTGGGCTCTGCCTGGGGAGACAATGAGGACGCGGATTCTCTGAGGGCGCCATGTGGTCAGCCCATTGGCTGTACAGCGCTTCCTTCCATGATACATTACACCCCTTCCAGCCAATGGCCGGTATGGAGCTCTGTCGCTGGCTTTGCGGTACCTGGCATGGAGTCGGAGAAGAGCCCAGTGAAGAGAGCTGGTGTGGACCCAGGGGCTGAGGGCCAACTGGCAGCTGAGCCGTGGACATGGGGGGATCACAGCGCCCAGCCGGCTGTCCACTGTGTCAGGGTCATTTGCAAAACCCTGCATGAACACCATGGCCAACTCCCACCTGGTCCTGCGCTGTGCCTTCCCGAGAGGCTGTCCAGGCTCTCTCCCCACTCCCAGCACTCCAGGGCGCATCAATCTTTATTTCTTCGCCGTTATCAGCCTGTCCTTGCGAGTCGGCCTTGGCTGCTTGGGGGCGGGCTCAACAGGACCTCCAGCTGCCTGCTGTCTGTAAATGGGGAGTTTGTAAGCGCTCGATCACCAGCTGTTCCTGGAGCTTGCAGTCCTGCGTTTTCGACACGTGTCTCATCTGTGAGACCAGCTCTCTCCCCACGTTCCTCGGCCTTGTTCCTGGTAGCCGCCCGCAGAGCTGGGCCCAGGGCATTAACCGCAGAGCTCCCTGTTCATGTCCACCCTGGGCTTTTAGGTAATAAAACCTGGCTCTCTGTCGTCACAGGGGGAGGAGACCCATTAGTCTCCTTACCGCCCACATCATCCCTCACTGCAGAGCGACTGTGGGCCTGAGTCACTGACCGCACTGTCTGGACAGCATCCCAGCTGGGCTTTCCATGGCCCAGCAGGGGTGTCTGGGAGGAGGATGCCCTGGTGCCCACCTCTCCAGACTCTAGCAGGACTGAACCGAATGTGGACCACTGGCCATGAGTGTCACTCTGTCCTGTGAACCTGTGCACTGTGCTCAGACAGGGCTGGACCTGATGGGGAGCCTGTGGGTCAGGTCCTCAGTGTGCACCGCACATGGAGATGTGCCGGGTCTGGAGGACAGAGGTCCAAGCTCAGCCAGGGCTTCCCTGTCCAAAACTGTCCCTTCTTGTGACAACAGGGTGGTTGTGTCTCTGGTGTTCACAGCGAAACACACGGGGCAGAAGGGTACCTTTGGCTGCACACTGGCCTGTCCAAGCCCCAGCTAGGAAATAGCATCTGGAGCCACTTTACAGCTGCCTCTCAGGGCACAATACAAGGTGAGACCAAAATAACTGGTGAATTTTTAAACCGAGAAACGTATCACAGTAAAAGACACATGGCTGTGAGCTCACAAGGCCCCTCAGAATACTTGCTCCATTCTGAGCACACCCATCTGCAGTACTTGTACCTTCTGCAGCATTCCGGAAGTCTGTTCCCGAGCTCCATCCACAGGGAAGTCAGCTTATAACATCACACTGTGTCCTCATCCACCTCAGTTACTAGATTTGACCCCATGTGACCCCGGCTCTTCCTCAAAGTCACAATGATCATGAGAGGAGACCTTTTGATCCATTCAGGACATGGAGGCAGCTGGGACAGCACAGCTGAAGACTCTCAGGTGAGAAGACTCCACAGCTGCTGCAGGAAGTGGGGAGGACGGTGGGATGAGCATGTTCAAAGCAGGGGGAGGACTGTGATGGGATTTGTGGCAGTGTGGCTTTTACTACAGTACATTTTAAACTTTTTCATTTAATAATCCACTGCATTTCTGAATGTGCCCACAAGAAGTCACAGTTCTGCCTACAAGAGGGTCCATGCCGAACACAGCTCTGCCGCCCACCACAGCTTCTCCTCGCACTGGTGCTGTGACTTCCTGTAACCAGGACCAGGTGGCAGTGGTCACAGAATGGCAGCCCTGTGTTGGATGGGAAAAGGCCCCTTTCTCGGTTCCTTCCTGGGTCCAGGTCTGGCCTCTCCTGCCATGAGCATCACAGAGGGGTCCTGTTGAGACCAGTCTCCTGGCGCAGCCTCCCTTCCTTCGACCTCCAGGCGCTCGGGACATGCTCCTGTCTCAGGTTCATCAGGATTCTGCCACAGACCAGACTCAGTGGGCAAAATGAGTGCGGAACCCACTCATCCAACAGGATTCCCCATGTAGGACATGTAACCTATGTGGTTTTCACAATTTTCTTTGGTCGAACATACATTCACTCAACTTTTTTTGCCTAAAATGGGCAGCTGAGTTTGGAGCCTGTATCCTTTCCAAAAGGTAGCACGTTAGTAACAGCAGGGCCAAGACTTCAGTCTTCCTGTTGTGATTGTGGGGAGCAGTGCAGAAGCCGGAGGTGGTTTTCAAGAAGGAGAATCCAGGGCCGGCAGTGGCTTGTGCCGGGTGGGCTGTGCCTCCACCTGCCGAATCTGCTGAGGTCTTAGAACCTCAAGAGCTGGATCATGCAGGAGCCGCCCTGACTGCTGGGAAACCACTTCTGCTTTCAGGGTTTAGCCATTTATCCCCCTGTCATGCTCTCACACTTTGCAGTTGGTAAATACAGGAGATCTCCATAGGGTGGGTTAGGATTTGTTTTTCAAGGAAAATGTTTGTCATTTACACCTTAAAGCTTATGGCACTACAGTTAGAAAAACATATGTTAGTTTGTGGTGTGCATGTGTGCGTGTGTCTGCATGTGTGTGTGCGCATGCATGTGTGTACATGTCTGCACATGCCCGCATTCTTCCTAATATGAAATATAAGTCTTCAACTCTTTCTATAGGACCAAAACTCATGCCATATGTTTTAAGGTTTTTTACATCAATTTCATACACTTGTATGTATAAGATGTGATTCTCTGGGGCACATAAAGACCGTAGAAAGGCCACTGAAGTGATATAAACTAACATGCCATTGTCTCACAGTTATTCATGTTTTTGTCTTTGCAATAAGCTGCTACAATCCACTTTTTGGTGTGACTCCCAAATGCAGCTGGATTTTATGACCTTCATCTCCATGTTGTACATGGGGTCTGTACACACATCCACCCTCCGTGTCTGCTTCTTCGCCACATCCCTAACTTTCTCCCTCTGCAGCCCACCTCTGCTTCATTCTCTGTCTGTAGACTTGATCTTCAAAGATTCCACACAGAAGTCAGGTCACTCCCTGCTTTGCACAGAGCCGCAGGGAATACTCGCAGGGGGCATGTCTGAGCGTCCAGGACCCCACTTTCCCTGGTTGGGGGCTTACATTTTCAGGCTCGAGCCGGTGGTAGAGTGCTGTGAGAAGGGTGCCAGCGTGAGGGGCCCCTCCTTTCACAGCATCCGTCCTCACGGTTGCGTTGTGCAGCTTGGTTCCCCGCTGTGTTCAAAAGATTAGATACTGATATTTTTACTATTGTTTTTTAAATTGATAAACAGCATCTGATTTTAGATTCAGTATGTCAGATGTCATAGTTTTCCTTGAAACATATTTTCGTTTCTGCCTGAAGCAGCCTGAGAGGCTTTCGGGAGTGTGAAGTACTGCGTAGGTGTAAAAGTGCATGTGGGACCCGGAAGTCCTGCTGATGACAAGTCCCAAGACGAGCTGGGTCCCAAGACGAGCTCAAGCGTCTCACCTCCTCCTCTCTGGGTGCACACGCTGCTGTGGGCTGAGTGTCTGACGGTCCTGTCCCTCTGTGTGACGAGCTCCCTATCTGGATGCTGTTGAGCAGAGTCTGGTTTTGCAGATGGACTTTCAGGGCCCTCACTGAGCTCAGTACCTGTTATTTGCAGTAGTCAATGCTGTACTAAGAATCTGAGCAGAACCATCTCATACAATTCAACCACATTTCACAGGGGAAGCTGGAGAATTTCCTTTCACTGACATCAAAATCATATAATTTCTTCAAGGGCTAAATAGCCAAACCTCAGACAGGGATGAATAGCTGAGCTCACCACTAAGAGCTTCCATTACTCACACGTTAGCTCTTTCACAGAAGACTTCTGGTTACATAGTGAAGAAATAGCATCCTTAATGACAGCCAAGTGACACTCCACAAAATAAAAGTCCATTTCCCCACATTGTTGCTAGGTTACTGCTGCCATTAATTTGCAAGTCCGGGAAAATTATATCAGGGCTACTTTCCTTAATTGAAATTAGCAATTACCATGTGTGAAAAAAATGGGGCCACCATTGGGGGCCTGAATCCTGACTTGAGGCACACATGCACTTAGAGCAGTTTTTAGTGGAACTATGAGGACATTCTAGACACAGTGACATTAGGTGGAAGAAATGGATTGTGCTATATGGTGGCTTTAGATTATTATGTGGATAATTTGCAATATGTGAGATATAAATACTGAGAAATGCTGGACAGGCTAAAAGTCCTTATGCATCCACCAAAGATTTCAGCAGAGTCCTTTGGATAGAAATTAGATATATAGAGATTGCATCTTGTCCAGAGAAAGTGAAAATTCTTATTTTTATGGTTATAACAGATGAGGCACAAGTTTTTCTGTTTTGTTCACTACAACTCTTCTCCCCATCTTCCATCTGGAAGTGACCATTGGTGACAAGCCCAGTGAGCTTAGTAATACGGGAAAAATGCAGTGAATGAGGTATTAAATGCCTATCAGTTGCTACATGTATTTTTTAGGTTACACAATTCAGTTTTTACAATCATCCGGTGCATTATTATGCTGCCTAGTTTTGCGTGCTGACCAGATATTTGATCCAACACCATCCTAGAGGTTGCTTTAAGGGTCACAGCTGACTCCATGGGCTTTGTGTACCAAGTAGTGATCCTCCAGGCCGGGTGTCACCCACTAGCTCAAAATCTAAGGTGAAAATGGCTGTGGATGCCCGAGCAGGATGGAACTCTTCTGCCACGCTGCCTTCAGATGCCAGCCACAAAGTGGCTCCCTCCGGTTCTGTCCTCCTGCTTTCTTTGCGTATGTCATCAGCTTTCCCAGTGCAGGGACAAAATCCTGAACACCTGCAACTTAAGATTTACTTGGCTACAGTTTCCAGTGGGCTCGGTCCACAGTGAGATGGCTCCAAGGTAGAGATGTCATCGTGGAGAAAAGTTGCTCAGCCAAAAAGCTGAGAGAAAGGAGAAATCAAAAGCAAGAATTCACCCTCCCAGGTCATGCCCTGGGGGCCTCCTATACCCTCCTCCTAGCAGCACATTCGGCCACAACCCCCCCATAGGTGAATCCACAGTTGACAGTAGCACCCCGTGATCCAGTCAGCTTTCAAGGCATGAGAGTTTTAGGGACAGAATAGATCTATGTCTTAAACTTATTTTCTAGGTGAGTGAGTCCCTTAGTCAAATCTCTCTGTATGTATATTTCACACACACCCACACACGCACACGCACACACACACACACACCCTACTGACTCAGTCTCTGGGAAACACTGAATATATAAGCATCTGTTCTTATCCTTGATTTACATTTAAGGAAACTGAAGCTCAGAGATGTAAAGTAACTTGTTCAAGATCCTAAGGTAAAATCAATATTTAAACCACCATTCTCCTATGCTCAGAGCTTGGTGGGATTCCAGAGAGCCTCGTGATGAGTTCCAGGAAGAGATCCGAACTGGCCAGAAGCTAGTGTGAGAGAGTTTTATCCACAGGAAGTCAGGCGCCTCTGAGAACACTGGACAGAAGGAGTCGCAGGGGGAGAGTGTGGAGTCCACACTAATGGGAGGGGCACTGAGTCCATCGAGGGGATCGAGTTTTGGTCAGAGGGAACTTCTAGTGAAATCATGGGAGTGGAGCAAGGGCAGCACAGCTGAGGAACAGTGTGGGGTTAGATGTGATCAGCAGAGATTGGGAAGTCAAGTGGAGAAGTCTACATTTGACTCATTGAATTGTGAGATATTTATTGAGTACTCAGGCACAGTGTGAAATTCTTCAACAGAAGGATGAGTAAGGCTCTAGAGTTTAAATTCTATAGAGAAGGATAAGTATCAAAGAAATAATTACAGATGCTTCTTGACTTTTGGAAAGGCTTCTTCTTGATAAATCCCTCCTCAGTTAAAAATATTAACTAAAAAATAGTTGTATATAAAACCAGGTTGGTGACGTACACCTGTGATCTCTCTGCTCAGGAGGCTGAGGCAGGAGCATTGCTGCAAGTTCGGTGCCTTTCTGGGCTACACAGTGAATTCAAGAACAGCCTGAACTATGTAGTGAGACCCTGTCTCAAAATAAAAGTTCTAATTAATATATAAAAGCCACCAAACCCAGAGACTCAGCCTTACCTCTTTGAAACATTGTCAGAAAGCTTATACTAGTCTGAAAGGGGATGCAATTCAGTGAAAAAAGCATTTGGCTGTGTCTTTATTTATCTGTCATGGCTCAATTTTAACTTTCAATGCATAGTATGACACTTGCCCTCATCAAAGAGATGGAAAAAAAATTTGTGAAATTTTACTGTACTGGCTTGTTACCATTTAAGTTTCTTCCTACTTCCTACATTAGGAAAGGGTTTTACAAAAATAGACATCTGGAAATGGAGGAGTGAACGTTTTGCTGGGCATGTTCGCTCCTGACCATGAATTAGCGTGATTGTTTTTTGGACTGAGGTCAAATGACTTAAAATAGCATAGTCAAATATGGCCCCCTAGAGGGTTCATTCCTTAAAAAAGTTTCATGGAGGGTGAGTGATGGGCTTAAAGATGACTCTGTATCCCTGACTGCCTATCCCAGAGGCAGGCTGACAGCTGCCTCCCTTGAACCTGACTACATGGAAGATTCTGTACAGGAACCCATTTGCCAAGTCCTTATAAAAATTGGTGGTAAAGCCCAGAGTGTTGACACAAATCTGTGATTTTAGTTGCTTAGTGGCTGAGGCAAGAGGATCACAAGTTCAAGCACAGCCTTAGTGAGACTGTCTCAAAATTAAAAACTTACAAAGGGTCTGGGGACATGGCTAGGCATGGACGTAGCCTCAGGTGTGTGAAGCTCGGACTTCCTTCCCTAGAAAAGCAGGTAAGGCTGTGACTCAGGAATCGAGTTAAACAATGTTTTTGGTTATTTGTTTGTTTTTACTCTAACCAGAAATCCTAAATTTAAAAGTTTCCCTTCATTACTTTCTAGCTGTAAACATAAACATCTAAAGAAAACGGGACTGTAGAACACAAATTATACTTTTATTAACTGATGTATTTGGGCACTTATTTTCCTGTGCCTTATTGCTGCTTGCTTTTCACTGAGAAGTGCTCCCTGAAAGTTATCCAGCCTCGTCTGCAGAAGAGGGTTAGATATCTGCCCTCCGCAGTTTTATAAGGCCTGCCTTTCTTTGTTCTGTGTGTAGAGGACAGAAGAGGAAACAGAGAATTCATTTTTTTAGGGTCTCAGTTGAGGTTAGTGACAACTTCTTCCCATTGGAACCTGTAATAGTCCAGGTGATTTCGTCCTGGAGTCCTTGAATGGTGTTGCCACAAATGCCAAGGGCTAGCTGTGGTAGGGACAGCTGTAGGCTGAAACAGGAGTGTACAAAACCCGAGTTCAGTAAGTTAAAAACTTGGAAGGTGTTTTCTGACCCACAATTTAAGATCTCAGTGCGGACGGCGTGGCCCCATCGTTCTTGAGACTGATAATATAGTACATCAGAGCTGCAGTGGCCAAAGAACCAGCTCATCTGATGATCACTGAGACACAGAAGGAGGAAAAAGGCTGGAGTTCCAATAGCCTCTTCTAGGCCATGCCTGTGATGACCTCACTTCCCCTATGACCTCACTTCCTCCATGACCTCACTTCCGCCCATGAAGATCCACCTCTTAAAGGTGTCCCACCCCCCAAAATCTGGGGACCAAGCTTTCAACAGGACACTGGTGAACATTCTAAATCCAGATTGTAGCAGAGAGTGATTTCTAGCTGGAAGGATAAAGAATTCAAAAGATCCTGTGTCATCATGCTGGAATATTTGCTGTCTTTATAAAAAGGAAAAACCAGCCTCAAACCAGACTTCCATTTTGGAAGGAGAAAAACGAGTCAGGTATTTCTGCACCAGGGCTACTCATTTATATAGAAGCACAATTATTTTCTTCTGGCTTATTGCTTATTCACACAGAGCATTTCTCCGATTTACATGAAGATTTCATTTTCTCTTTGTGTTTTTCATTTTTTATGCAATAATTAATAATTTTTCAGAACTATTCAGGAAGGCAGAGTTCTGGCTTTCTTTTAATTTTTAATAAGCTACATTAGTTTATTGGTTTATCTGACTTGTGAGTCATGTTCACTTTTAAAGTACTTTTGTCCTAGGTGGGTAGGGGAATCATAAAACCTATATTATTCAGTCATCCACTGATTTATTATTTTTCCAAACTTGTTAATAGAAGGGGAAGTACTTCCCAGCACTCAATGTAAAGCGATAACAGAAAGGCAGTGTCAGCTTGATGGGAAAATAATTTGTGTCTGTCTTTGAAATAATTTGAAAATAAACATTCTTTTTTGAGAACAGAGGGCAGCCAATTTTCTGCTACCTTTTTTTCTGCAAGATAACACCACATGCCTAGGACCTCACTTAGAGGACCTGGATGTATTTCTCAAATGTCATTCTGGGCTCACTGACCCACCCCTGCAGATGCAGGATCTGGCTGAGAAAGAGCTTGCAGATGTCTTTTCAGAAAGGGAAGCAGATATGGCCCACCCAGTCCGTTCATTCTATGTGAGTACAAATTCAATCGTTTGGCTTGGGGAGTTGGGAACAGAGTGTTGGTGGAAGATTATCATTATCGTCTTGTGGAAATGAGTGAGACTGTATTACTGTAAGAAGGCAAGGAAGACTAGATCTTGGAGAAGAGCTGAAAGTTTCTGCTCTGCTCATGAAAAATGACCACATTCTTGGAAATAGGAAAAGAGCAAAATAAATACTGAGTCTCTGCACATGGAAATGGAGCTTAGTTGCTGGTGGGTTCTGTGGCCTCTTCCTGGGTCCAGGTTTATGCACAGACAGGGTGACCAAAGAATATGGATTTATACTCTCCAGCCTCTCAAACTGGGTGGACTCAGGATGAAGACCTGTCAGGGCTTGGTTTCTTAGAACTCTCTTTCTGATTGGCAGACAGCTGGCTTCTCTGAGTCTTCAGGTGGTGGACAGAGAGCTCTGTGGTCTCCCTTTCTCAGGAAGACACTAATGTTTCTTGGGGACCAGACCACAGGTCCTCAGTAACCTTAACCGCCTCCTACAGATCCAGCTTCCAATCTCACCATCGTGGGGATGGCTGATTCAACATGGGAGCTTCGGAAGGACTCAGACGTGTAATCTGTGACACTGGGACTTGTTATATAATTACTATGTTTATATCTAGGTGCTCCCCACTAGTCTCGTGTGCTCATGGGAGGGGATTTGGGCAGGTGACTGGGTTGTGCATCTATTGTGGCTCCTGTGTCAGCAGGAAGAAGTCAGTCAGTAGGGCATGATCTAAAGGTTGCATCTCTCTCCTTGGTCTGTCTTCCGTCCTCTCTGCTCTCTCTTTTTCCTTTCCCTTTCTGTTCCCTTCTCCTCTCCTCCTCTTCCTCTCTCCTTCTTCATCTTCATCTTTTCTCTTTTTCTCTCTCGCAATCCTGAACAAAATTGTCACCTGTTGATGTGATTTTGATTTGTTTTCATGAAAGGTTTTTCTGAACCTTTCTCTATGTACCTGGGACTATGGTCATCCTGGGTCACAGGACCTTTAGAGAGGAAATCCAGTTCCAGGACAACAGAAAGTCACACTTCATTAGGGTGGACACTACTCCAATGCCTGTGTCCTTCCAACAAGAGAGACACGTGGACAGAAGAGGACATGATGTGAAGATGGAGGAAGAGACTGGAAAGCGGTGTGGCCAGAGGAGTGGAGGTATAAAGAGGGCTCCTCTGCAGGCTTCAGAGAACTGCAGCTCTGTGCATGTGTTGGTACTGGCTTGTGGTTTCCAGAGCCATGAAATGAATTTCTGTTGCTGGAGGTAGTTTAAGGTATTTAATTACGGTGGCCCTAAGAAATTCATGTCAATACTAGGGCCTTGAATGAGTTAACCACTTGCAGGGGTTCTCTGAGAGAGGGAAGAAGACTCTGGCAGCTCGAAGATCAAACGAAATAGCGTGTGCAGAAAACCAAGCTCTTCTTGCATTGAGAGTTGGATGCTGTGAGGGATGCTCCCGCATGGTGGTCATGGGGCGACCACGTAGGGGAGACGCCATCCTGGAGGGCGAGAGCTCATCCCTTCCAGGTTACCACAGCCTCACACATCTGCAAAGATAACAGGAATCATAACTGCCTGTAACTGTATAAGTGGGAGCTTGGTAGTAAACGGCCCCTCGCCCTCTAGTTTGTGAGTGTCCTATCTTTCCCTGGCGTGCTTTTAGCTGACACACTCTTGGAGGAGACTGTTCTCATGTTTGGATATCATCACAGATTCAAATGCCATAATTCAATGACGGAAACTTAATCTTTTTGAAAAGCAAAACACTAGATGCATGTGATGAAGGACGTTTTCCTTGATAGGTCAAAACCATGTTTATCTTGAAAATATTTAAGCAATGGTGTTAATGTGTCTATGTGAGGGAAGGGTAGAGAGAAGGACAGAAACAGCTCCTCAGAAGTGATTCAAACTGATGTCTGGCCCAGTCCATGGGGGCCTGGAAGACACCCTGACCAGGTGACTAGACAGGGACATTAAGATATTAGGTGAGATTAACCATAGGAAATAGTTAGGTAAGTGCAGGGACAGAGGAAGTTGTCCAGTCAAGGTCCCCATGTGCATGAGACAACATTGTGTCTTACTCCTGAAAAGATGGTCATTAAAAATGAACGAATTTCTGAATCCAAAGACTTCATTCCATTCTCCCCTATCATCCAGGAAGTGGCAAAACAAAATTTCAGACCTGTGTCTTTCTGACCCCAAGACCCTGCTACCAAAAAATATTGTTTGTAATGAAGCATTTTAAGCCCTTCAGTGGTAAGAGAACAGTGGCTTTGTTTAATCCTCTGGCATTGAGCTGCATCCTAGAGCATAATGTTTTATTAACTGCAAGTGTGAAGGAAAGTGAGAGGTGGAGGGAAGGGGAAGGAGAAAAGAGAAAGGAGACTTAGGAGAAATTGAGGTGTGTTTAGTCCGTGTGCCGGTGCCTTTCCATGAATGTCATTGTTACTACCTGCAAACATGTAGGAATACGTACGAAAATTGAAAGATGAGAATTACTACAAATGCAGGCAGGTCAGTGATACGCCTCTTTCCCCACTTCCAAAACTGACCTCTCTTACCTGTACTGTGATGGAAGTAGGGCAGTGGCTGCAGTGGGTGAGCAGCGACACTGTGGGAAGAATTGGTTATTGAGAAAACAAACACATTTTAATCTCCCAACCATGTAGCAGTTTGTTCTAGATAGGTGACAACCTGAAATGTGAAAATCTACATCCATCTTTAGAATATTTTTAAATGAAAATATAAAAACAATTAAAAATACTCTTCACTGCATTCAAATCAAGGATTTTTGTTTATCAACACACATGATAAAGAGAGTGGAAAGTAAAGACAAAACTTAGGAAGGTAAGACTGTTGAAATGGTTTACTGGCAACATAGATGCTTAAAATAGACATCCACTGTAAAGATAAAGATGGAAGACATGATGGGTTCAGGAATAGATACAGCGATTTCATGAAACACTCAACACAATTTATGAACAGATGTATGAGAAGCGTTCAGCTTCCTTGCTAGTCATGCACATGGTGATGCTGAGCCTTTCCTCCATTTGTATGTGTCTGTTCATTTCTTTTGTCCATGGTTTGTTAGGCCTTTTATTTTGGGGGTCTGATTTATATATTCTATATACTAGTCGTCTCTCCTTGGGATGGCTGGCAATTTGTTCCCCATCCTGTATGCTGGTTTGACATCCTGGTCTCCTGCTTCTTACTCTGCACGATCCTGCCCAACCGTCAGGTCTGGACATCCGTGTCTCATCTCCTAGACTTTTTCAATTCTCCAAGATGAACTCAAGCTCCCACCCCATGGACACCAGATGTGTATTTCCCTTTCTCATGTCTTGATCGTTTCTCTTGCACCATGCTGAAGTGTCTCCCTCTTAGGGTCAAAGTCTCCTCACCTCTGGCCCTGGCAGGGTTAAAGCTGGACAGAGGCCACCTCTGCTTGCCTCATTTATTGGGGCTATGTCACAAATAAGTTTTTAAGGAGTCTCAGGGGATGTACCTGCAGCCCACAAGCCCTTTCCTGGGGTCCCTGAAGCCAGAAAGGTATCCCTGAGCATGTGTCCCTCACGGTGTCCTGGGGTTGACACTGCTGCCGAGCATGCAGTACCCAGCTCCACATCTGAGCTCTTCTCGGAGGAACAAAGTCTCCTCATGGAAACATCCCTTTCTTCCTTTACTCAGAGCCTCCTGTGTCCCCAGGATCCCCTCCCTCTTCTCGTCCACACACACAGCACTGTTGTGTAGAGCTTTTACAGAAACGACTGCACAGCTCTTCACACAGCCTGTGGCTCCAGCTTGGCTTCTGGCAGACTATAAATTCCAGAGAGACACACATGGCATCCAGTGTCACCCTCTCCTTCAGCACATTCACGTCTGGCTCCTTTGTCCTGGAAGATTTCTCTCCAGAAGCTCCTAAGTCTTCGGGCAAGGGGACTTCGGGGTGCTACTGCTCCAGAGTCTACTCTCTCGTGCTCCACGTGTTCTGTCAGGTCCCAATCCTACTCTCTCTAGAAAAGGATGTGGACTCACCACAGTGGGACACCTGTGAGAAAGTGTACGCTCTCTGGCGGTGAGATTTTCTGAAATATCCAGACGGAGATGTCAAGTCTGCTTTTTTGCTGAGCCCAGAGCTGTGCTTGCCCAGCTGCCCAGGAGAGGAGGGCAGTGCCCCCAGCAGAGCCGGCTCTGCCTGTAGCTAAGCATGTCTGAGTCAGGCAGGCACCAAGCTCTCTGTCCATGCTGCGTTCCCCACCCAGCTGTTTCATTTGTTTACAAAAGTGGGCAGGAGAGAAAAGGGAATATGCACGTAACAAAGGCCAGTGTATTCCTCTTGTTTCAATAGATGACGTGGTGGTTTAGATCTGAATTGTACCCCAAAGACTCACATGCTTGGAAGGTGACTGGGTCACGGCGCTCTGCAGTCATCGCTGGATTTCCATGGTGAGCTCATCCCTGAGTGTGCTGTAGGAGGTGGGCTGTGGCTGGCAGTGCCCGCTGGGCTGCACCCTGGAAAGTGCATTGTCCTGATCCTCCCTTTTTCTCTGTTGCTGTCCTCAACCATGTCTCCCACCAAGCATTTCTATTTTGGAGCCAGTGGCCAGGGACTATACTGTGGGAAACCATAAACAAAACCCCGGTCCACATAAAACCCATCCTGTGAGTTGCAGGCGTTTGATGGGAAGTTGACTAATGTGAACGTCTAGACGTGTGCGAGAAAACACAGGAATCAGGCCAGCGTTCCCTTCCCTGCCCGGCTTTGTAGCTGTGTCAGGGGTACGGAACTAGAAAACCCAAAGAATATGAAAGAAAGGCGTGAAACCCAGCTGAATGTACCACATTCCTGACAGTGGCTGTAAGTGTGAGATTGGTCTGTGGACAGTGCACATGGCAGCGGGGGAGAAGGGAGTGTGGCCGGATGGTGTGGTCAGTGGCCAGGCCCACACCGACTCCTCAGGCCTGCCTGGTGGTGGGGACTCCTGCAGCTCTCTGGTTCCATGGGGTGGACAAGCCACACTCACTGCTAGTCTGATCACCTGCTTTCTTTGCGGACACGGGGGCAAGGAACAGAGGGACTTATTTAAACATGTTGTTGTTGCTTTGATGTGAAGCATATGGTTGGTTTTGCTGTAGAATATTTTCATACACTTTGTATCACCAGTATTGGGGGCTTCTCTTAGAAATGTTTTGATTCTCTAATTACTAATTAATTTTATCAAAATGAAAAGCAGAACATAATTATGAAAATACTTTTATGCATTGTAAGTCTTCAGGATGGAAATCATTGTTCCTTCTCCGTTACCAAAAGTGTGTATTATTTTTTCCAGTACTCATTATTATAGGATTGTCCCAAAGGGTCCAGATAACCATCCCAGTCCTGCAGGGCAGACTTTTCTAGAAGTTTCTAGGTTCTTCCTGGAAATGTTGGACCCATGGTAGCATGCAGGGTCTGATTTTCTAGTGACTGTGACTTTTTTTGGAACTGGAGATTGAACCTAGGGTTTTTCACTCCACTTTTAAAAAAATGTTTTTAGTTTGAGACAGGATCTCACTGAGATGTTAAGTTGAGATGTCCTGGTATGTGTGATCCTCCTGCCGCAGTTCCCGCAGTACTGGGATTACGGTGAGAGCCTGCTCCGGGGAAGTACTGGGACATTTCTACTGTAGAGGGCAGAGGCGGCCTGGCTCCATTATGTTCACAGCGGTTTTCACTCATTGTGGGGAACAGAGGTGGGCGATGGAACTTTGCCGCCTGTCCCAGCTGCAGGTCCTTTCCTGTGTGGTCCTGTCAGAGCCATCCTGAGGTAGGCTGGAGCATGAGCCTGGGGCAACAGCGCCCCCTACAGGACGGTTTCCCTGAGCGTTCCCTAAATTAACTAAAAATCACTGCCTAACAGATTTTGCCCAGCCCTTAGTGCCAGGCATGAGGCGTGTCTTCAGCCTCCTATGCTGCGTGAGTCAGCTTGTCTTGACTGTAGCAAAATGTGTGCAGCATCTTGAACAGCAGAAGGGCTCACAAGGCTCGCGGTGCTGGGGTTAGTCCATGGCACGTATAGGCAATGTGTCATGGGGACTTTCAAGGTGGGAACAGTGGCTCACTGCAAGACTCGGAGGTGGAGAAGGGGGAGGAAGTGCTGGAGTCACACGGTTCCCCTCAAGGGTTCACACCAGTCACCTGACTTCCCGACTTTGTGATCTACCTCTTAAAGGTCCTTCACCTTCCAGAACCGTCATGAGCTGGGCACCAAGCCTGCAACAGATGGGCTTGGGGGGGCCATTGACCCCGACCATAGATAGCTCCAAGTCCCTTCCACCAGCGGGGAAAGCAGCATGTTGCCCAGGGACAGGCTGCTGGCAGGTACTTACAAGTTGTGGCTCCAGGGATGGAGGCGGCTACTATGCTGAGGGCAGTTGTCTTGGTTGCTTTCCTTGTTCCTGGGGTGGAATTCCCGACACCAACAATTTACGGGAATAGAGGCCTCGTGTGATTCTCA
The DNA here is from genome assembly GCA_004026965.1 of Petromus typicus. Classification (NCBI taxonomy): domain Eukaryota; kingdom Metazoa; phylum Chordata; class Mammalia; order Rodentia; family Petromuridae; genus Petromus; species Petromus typicus. The sequence goes on from PVIR01000533.1 coordinate 77,190, forward strand.
TTTCAACAGTCTCAGTCCTGCACGGTGTGCGGCTCCAAGGCAAGACAACTCCAGGAAAGAGCATAGCTCACGGCGTGGCAGACAGGAAGCAGAGAAGGGAGGGAGGAAGCAGGCAGGACCGCTCCTTCCAGCCCAGATCTCTTCCTAAATGCGCATTTAGCTCTGACATTACTGGGGGATGAATCCACTGCTGAGCACAGTGCCTTCCTGACCCCACTGTCGCCTGCACGTCCTTCTTGCCATAACAAGAGGGTCAGGGCACACCGAGACCTGGCTCCTTGGATTCCTCAGATACCCTGCTGTGGCGGTGCAGGGCTCTTTAAATTCAAACAGAGACCCTCAGAGGTAATTGGTGAAGCTTCCCAGACCATCTGGTTTGAACGGAGTCTCTCGGTTTTGATTCAACTGGGCAGATGAGATCTCAGTGGTTTCAATACCCCGTGTTGGCAGGGACAGCCTGACTCTAGGATGGGGCAAATGGTCCCGCAGATGGTGCACTTTCGGAGCCACTGCAGTGACCATGTGCCCCTCCTGGCCCCAGCCACTCCACGTGTCCCTTCTGACTTTGAGCCTGACGTTTTGCCGCGAGCACTTCATGCTTAGCTTCAGAGACCGCTGGAAAGGCAGATCTCCCAGAACGCAGACATCGCACTGTCGCGGGCCCTTACACTGTCAGCAGAACCCCTTGCTTGCATGCTCTTGCTTTTCCGCATGAGTTGGATGAGGCTGTAGAATGTTTTGATAACAGGTGAAATGGACACGCTCAGAAATGAGGAAGAACATGATGACAAAAAATAAGAAAGGCTGATCCAAAGGCTGAAGTTGCTGCCTAAATAGAGATCTGCGTCTGTACTCTGCAACGTTCTTCTTAAACATCTTACACAAGCCTTGGCAAGCTGAGGAGATCAGACACGTCTCTTCTGTGAACTGGAAGAATGATTTCCTTTTTACTGAAGAGGAAATCAAGGCTTCCAGAGTTCCAGTGAGCTGTCTTAGGTTGTATATTTGGTATAAAATTCAGCCAATTTAAAAAGTGGCAGGCAGGTGTGTGAGGTATGTAACAATCGCACCAATTGTGAGAGTTGGTATTGGAACAGGAGATGCTGCAACTCTTTTCACTTCCCCTTCCCCTCCTCTATCTCTTAGTTCTTTTCTCCCTTGCAAAAAGGGTCCATGTCCCCATTTCCCGTCATCCCAAACCTGTGTGCCCCCAATGCTTTCCTAACACTGTAGCGTTTGCTTTTGGAACTCAGTCCCAGAAGTCAACTTTGTCTCCTTCCCAGTTTTGCCTGAGAAAGCGCTGAAAATAGGTATTTAAAAAGACAGGATCCTGGCTGTGTTTGGGGAGATATCTCTAGTTTATGTTCTTAAAAGGAAATGGGGCCCTCCTTGAATGGGTAATGCTGAGAAAACAATCTTGCTGCACTAAAAGAAACAGCAAGAGCCCGGACGGGAAGACGGTCCAGAGAGCACCTATCAGAGCGTGGCTTCTGGTCACGTGGGCGCTCTGTCTGCCTCTCTTTCCCCAAATGCCCCGTTTAATTGCTGACAGATTGGTTGGTGCCATGAATGTCTTTGATACGTGATCACAAAGTGGTGTGGCACGTGCAAACGTGTGACATAAAGCTGCTCTCACTTCAACTAATTTCATGACAGCATTTGACTGATAACAAGAATTTGTGTGAACAGTGATATCTATTGGGAATGAGGCAGCTTCGTGCAAAGTGTTGTTAGTTAAATGGTATTAAAGTCAGTGTAGCTTGGTGATCTCTGAAGATCAAGAAAGCAAACTAAAGAGTGAAAAAGAAGCAGCCTGCATCCTGGCCAAACGCTTCCTTTCTGAGTAGCTTCTGTTGACTTTTTTCTCTTGAGCTCCGAATTCATTTCCGTCTTTTACCAGAAAATAAATCTATTAATCCAAATTGTATTCACCTGAGAAAGAAAAGACACAACTCTTTTTCCCTTCCAGGTAGCACAGTTCTTTCATTTTGGTAGTAAAATGCTGCAATCCTGATAATGTCTTTTGGCGCAAAAGAGAAAAACACTCAAGTTTTTTCTTACCGCCCTTCCCAGTGTGGAACGTCACAGGTGGATGGGGACAGGCAGGTGAAACTATCTCACCCCACTACCTCCTTTGATATTTGATCACAAAGAAGACTCCAGCCTGGAGTTTGGTGTCCTGCTGTGCTGCTGGAAGGAAAGCAGGCCCACAGGTACACCTGGTGTCCCCAGCTCAGCCAGGTATGGTGCACTGGCTCTGGACTCCCTTTCACCTCTGTCCTGTGACTGTGGCAGCGGCTCTGTCTTGTTGCTGTCACCAGATGCATGTGCTGGCACAGACCTCTGCCTCCACTGTTTTCTTTCACCTGAAAACAATTGTCACTCAATCTAGAGATGTCTACCAGATTAACACACCCCACCCTTCTTAGGAGCAAATAATATAAACATTCACTTCACAGTAACCAAAATAAAAACAGTTTCTCTGAAAGAGATACGGAAGTGACCTTGATAGCCAACTGGATCACGGATGAGGACCCTTTCACAGTGGGCCCTGCTGAGCACCGGAGTTACTCCAGACACCTTTCCGAGGCCCACAGAGTCAAAATTACTTTCCTGGTCCACCAGCATTGGCACTGATGGCACAGAAATCACAGCAGCTGATTTCTCAGTGCCTTTGCCCAAATTAGGACCAGTGAGGGCATTGACCAGCAGGCTTTGCGCTCCGTGCTGTCACCCACTGGGCCACAAAGGAAAAAGGCCAGCTGTATCAGAAATCGTGGAGGGTCGATTTTATCTAGTCTTGACTCTGTGAGTATTGTTAGTGATAGGTACAGCGAAGGGGAAAGTGGTCAGAACGCACTACGGCTTCACGCTGAAGAGCAGAACTATGTGGGCACAGCCGACAGCTGAAGTTACAAGCTAAACTATGTCGCCTGCAGAATGTGATTTCTGCAGGAAAGGATGACACAGAGTAGGAAGACATGGATCACTAAAGCCAGAGCACTTCAGGGACGTTTTTCCTGATAACAAATGAAGTGAGCAGCAGATTACTAAAAAATAAATGCCCGTATTGATTAAAGATAATGTACTTTGAAGAGGCTGGCACTGCGCGCATGCTGGCACCTGAGTCTGAGGACACTGAGGAGACCAGCAAGGCCACTAGTGCTGGTGTCTTGGATGCTGGGTAATGATGAGGATTCACGCTCGGGAGGCAGACAGGGCACAGTGTCCTGCGATGTCACAAAGTGAAGGACAGGCAAGAAGCACGGCTGAAGATGGGCCAGGGACTGCCAGAGTGAGTTCACGCTCCGGGCTGTGTGACCTTCAGTTTCCTTCATACCTGGGACAAAGTAGCAACCCAAGTAGGTGAACGAATCCGAGAGAGGCCAACCGTCTTCTCTAACCTAAAATTGAAAGATATTTATAAAATAAAGAATATGTGGTATTTAAATACCTCAGAGTACTATTCTGAATGAAGAGGGTAAATCTGAGACATTTTCTAGGTAAATAGATATATCTCCAGACCATAATCTGGAGTGAAATAGATTCCATGAGTTCAAAGGTCATGTTCTTTTTCCTTGGGTGAGAAATCCCAGGGGTAACTGAGGGGGGCAGGATGGAGGGTGGGAAGCGGAAGGACTTGTCTGGATCAAAAGTAAAGATTTAAAAAAAGAAAAATGTGCAAATGCCAGTCTTTCCTTCTTTTGAGTATTTGAAAATTATCTTTATTAAATCATATTATTAAAATATTTATTACTATGGAGATGTTATTGTTTTAGGTTAATACAATGTACACAATACAAGTGGCATTGGGCAGTGTTTTAACTTTAGCGTGATAAAACAGATAGATCTTATGTAATAAGTGAGATCTCCCTGTGACGCTGAGACCCCACACTTGGAAATGTCCCCTTAGTGCTTGTTCATCTTCTTTCTCTTATTTTATAGCAAGAACCAGTTCCTTGTCCATGCTGCGTAGAGTAGAGCTCAGTTTGGGGAGAAGGTGCGCTGGAGGCATAACACTTGTATTTCCCCACATAATAATATTTTCTTACTGCCTTTAAAATCTGGTATCAGTGAATCTGAAGCGTGTTCTTCGTCCGGATGTCTCTATGGAAGGAAAGACAGAGAGAAGAGAAAGGGGAGTCAGTGGAGGGGGAGGTTGCTTGTCACCTGAACTCAGTCCCTAGTTGTGGAATCTGCTCTAACGCCCTCACTCCTGCATGCAGTTTGCTTCTGCTGGGCGGTTCCCACATCTCCACTTGCAGAATTTCCACCCATTTTTAAAACGAAGTTAAAGAAATTTTTGCCAACTGCTTAGTCCACCTTCTTTCTGCTGTCTTATAGAATGCGCGTTCACACTGAGCACTCCCAATCCGGGACTTCAGCTTGGAATCCATGGATCGGTGACGGAGCTCCAGCACCCAGCCAGGTGCGGAGAGATGACTCCAGCCGATCTGAATTTAACCTACAGCACAGTAGACACTGGATCCGCTTGCCTAGAAATTAACAAGTAGCAAGTCATTTCAGTCAAGTCAAAACTACCTTATTCATGTGTGAATTTTCCTTCTGTATTCTATATTCAGTATATACAGATATTTCTATTTTTTCTTTCTCTTTTTGTAACGACAGGGTCTAAGTGACTAAATTGCTCCGCTGGGCTCTGACTTCATGATCCTCTGCCTTAGGCTCCCAGAGTGCTAGAATTTTCTTTTTAAAATTAATTTTAGTTTAAAAACTTCATTTCAATGTAATTAAAGTATATATTAATAAAGAAAATCTTTTAAAAAACAATTTTCTTATTTCTATGAATAAATAAGGCAAAATTTTATATAACAAATTAATTAAAAATAGCATTCGTTAACACACTAAGTACCATAATTTTAAAAGAATGTCCAAAATGTTAGTGTGCAGGTCATAAACACAAAAGGACTTTTACAAAAAGAAACAAATAGATAATACCACAAAACTTCCTTTTTAGTCAACTAAGAGGACTCAGCGGTATAAATGAAACAAATTAGCGTATATATTGAAATATTTTGGAAACCAGGAAATATATAATTTGGGGAATTATTAGAACTTTCCCCTACTTCCTATTTCTCTATCTTCTTTTCTCTGTTTTATTTAACATGTAATAGAAACTATGAGCAATACATTTTTACTGTAATTTACATAAGATAGGAGAGAATTTATAGAATGGAGGGAAAATAGAAGGTTATGGAGGGTCTGGTCCTGTGGGGGTCTGCTCAAGCATGAAAGTCAGGGTGCAGGTGAGGAAAAGGGTTCAGGCTGCTATGTTAAGGGGAAGTTGAAAGATGCTAAAATGATACATAGTAATGACTGCTTTATCAGCTATATAATGTTGCTAGAATATTTTTTTCCCAAATGATGATTAAGAAGCTAATAAAGGAAATGCTGTCAGGAACCACAATGGTGACAGAAAGTTGCTGTTTTCTGCCTTTTTACTTTTCCTTTCTCTCTCTCTCTCTCTCTCTCTCTCTCTCTTTCCTTTTAATGGAGTATGCTGAGTGTCTCTGTAATTTGTTTCAGATGAGTTTAGAACCTGGAAAAGCTGTGGCTGCTATTGATGCATAGCATACTATGATTATTGGACTTTTTATGTAAATAGAAATATATATCATTCAAATATGTACACAGTTTATTTCACTTAATGGCATGGCCTGAAGATGCATCCATTTAACTGGGTAGTACTCCACTATATAAAGAAACCCCACATCTTCTTCTTCCTCTCATTTGTTAATGAGCATTTGGGCTATTTCCAAGATTTAGCTATTATGAAGTATGCTGATATACACATGGCATGTATACATCTCTATGGCAGGATGCTTTTAATTCTTTTAGAAAGATATCAAGAAGAGGAATAGCTGGGTCAAGTGGAACCTATAGCTGTACTTCTTTGAGGAATCTCCACATTGATTTCCACAATGGTTGTACTAGTCTGCCTCCTACCAACAGTTTCTCCTTAGCCTCCCACCATAGGATATTCCTTCTTCCTTTCATGCTTTCTGGTTTGCAGCCAGTGCTGTGGCCAAGGTGTGTCTGGAGCTCACAGGCAAGTGGTTTGGCCTTGTGGGCTTTGGCTGGGTTCTGCTAAAACATGCCAACGAGTCTGTGTCTTCTGGGCTTTCCTTAACAGGAGCAGGAGGGTGGTCACACCAGAGGGCAGATGTACTCTGGGAACTGGCTGCATAGTGATAGGTCTGTGGTGTGAACAGCCCGCTGCACAGTGAGAATCTCACACCAGAGCTGGATCCTAATGCAGAGGGGACAACAGGTCTGGATGTGTAAGTTTAAATGCAAGAAAGTCCTGCTTAGCATGCAGAACGGTAGTGTGGAGGGAGACGAATGTGGTCCTCTGGCAATTGTCTCAGGTTCTGTCTGAGAGTAATTGCAACTTGCACATACCCAGCATAAGAACGTCTTGCAATCCCCAGAAAACGATTCATCCCACAGCCTCTGGATAATAAAAGGGAGAGATTGACTTTGAAGTGGCAACTCTTGTCATAAATTGAATTCTTCTGATCAAGTGCCTTTCAGTCATTTAGAATTCACTTTGAAAGTGTCCTGCTGCAAGTCCTCATAAAATGCTAACACCTGGTTATCACTGTGACCTCAGGACAAATTGGGCTCGGAATAAAACTGCACATTTAGAATCTCACGCATTATTCCACAGTGTCGGGTGCATTACCCAGTGGTAGGCAGCGAGCATCAGACGCGTCCGTCTCGCCTCTCAGCTCTCCAGTCAGGCAGGCAATTCCCAGAATATCCCTTTTCCAGGATGGATTCTTCTCTGTTCTGCACATGGGTCCCAAGTGGACATCTGCACAGTGTGCTGTGGAAACAGAACGTGAGAGATGAGACAAGGGGAAAGAAAAGAGGGAGGAAAGGCAAGCAGATTCCCAAGGATCTTCACTCTTTAGGAAAAGCTTTCCCACATGAAAAAATGGCAGAATCTGGCTTGTTTTTCTGTTGACTCAACAAAGTTAAACAGATTTGCAAAAAATCAGCCAACAGTAATAGGTACAATGAATAAAAATTTGTGTAATAAGTACACTGTGCCTAATCTACAATATGCACTAATCTATCATCTATTTATTTGTCTTTGAGATGAGCTAACATATTTTAGTGACCTGTGCACGCCCGTGTTTTGAGCAGCAAAACCAATAACAGCTGGGTTTGGATGCAGCTGGTAAGTCCATCAGCAGATGAGTGGCTGCAGAAAATGTGATGTTTAAACACTCTGGAGCGTGGCTCCGACAGGGAGGAGGGACATGGGCTCATCGCCGAAGCTGATTTGCACCCATGTAAGTCCAGAGCCACCGAGACTGAAAACTGAGTTTTGAGACCACGGGAGCAGATGCAAAACGAACCTTGGAGGGAGTTAGACTTGAGAAGGTCATTCTGATCTTCCCGTGGAAGAAAGGCAGGGGCAAGAAATTTAGGGTGACACCCACCGCGTGTAGTCAGAATGGATCAGAACGAGAAGGTTATTTCAGCTATGTTCTGCTGAATAGTCGCGGTCGCTGTCTCTAGCTGCTGCCCATATGCCTGCATTTCTTAGCCCGATTCTTCCTGAAAAGAGTAGGCATCAGGTGCACAGCTGCAGAGAAATGCCATCTGTGCCATTTTCACGTGCCCCATCTTTCTCATTACATAGCACTCGACTCAAGAGTCATTTCCAGGAAGAATTTCTGTGTTGCCGGCATGTGCATGACCTCTCTGCTGCAGTCAATGAGTGTGGTCTGGTGGACACACCTGGTGACAGGTGCCCTGTGAGTGCTTTGAATTCTCCTAGTCCTCATCACAGCCTTGAGAAGAGCTGCTCTATCAGCCTAGAGATGAGCTCAGACTCCTCACCAGCCGGTGACAACAGCCGAGGTCTGAGGATTCTGATTTGGGTGGCGTCTTCCTTACAGCATCTTTCGGTCTCGTTTGTGGAAGAAAGAAACAAGAGCTTACAACCCGGAAACTCTGAACAATTGTGGTCATCATGGTGGACTCCACTCTGCTCCATGTTGTACCACCTGGAAGAACCATGACTGCCACGTTTGCTTCTATCCCTCACATATCTTAATCTTCCTTTAAGCTGGCAGTTTCTATTATTAAATTAGCACCCACTGATTCTCAAATCTTTTCTGAGGTGTATTCATACAGGACAAAATCACTAAGAGTCAGGAACTCGCTCCTGCTGTGAAGACCAGAAAGGGAAATGAAGAGCCCACAATGGAGCCAAACTGAGCACATGAACACGGACTTGCGAGGGTGGTTTCAGTCACTGCTAACTGCACAGACTTCACAGACCTCATTTTCTGAAAATTACTGCAGACCTGAGACGGTCCTGCCCAGACACAGCCCCCTTAGGAGTCTGTTTACTGTCTAGAGCAGATTGTCTCATCTGATAACGGGCTCTTTTCTGTCTTGTGAAAGAGTCTGAGTTCAGGTAGATGCGCTGTGAACACTGACCAGGAATACCAAAAGCAAGCGCTGGACTTGCCACTGGTTTCTATAAAACTCTGGAAAGTCGCCCTATAATTCCCACTCTGTAAGTACAAAGTGGGCTGCACTGTATGACTCCCTACTGTAGATACAGATACGGTTCTCGCTTTACACACTCAGAATTATATCTGGCTTTTGAATTATTCATTTTCCTTTCATTTTAAATAATATTACCTGTAGGAAAATATAGTTAGATCAAATAAGGTGAAATATATTAAGACAGTAACATGGGGAATTCCTAGAAAATGAATGTTTCACTTCGAAAATCCGGTGATGGAATTTTATTGTGAATAGTGGTAGTGAATGTAGTTTATTTGCAAACATGATAATCAAGTCGAGTACTTAGGCATGTGTGACAGATGCATCGGGAAGTGCATGTGTGTGTCATGAGTGGGGAGGAGGGTGAAGGTGGTGCTTGGGAAGGCTGAGTAGACGGACAGGTCTTCACTGTGTTGTGCAGATCGGGGTCCTCTGGTCCCTGATTCATCGAGGGCCTGGTCTGGGTCATTCTTGTGCTATGTTTTTTCGAAGTGTGTTCTGTCTGATTTTGTTGTCTGCTTCATGAGATACACCAGGAAATGTGCTTCCCGCTCCACGTTCTAGAAGACAGTGTGTGGAATTGGTATTGATTTCTTTAAAGTTTCAGTACAATTCTCTAGCGAGCCCAATAAGGCCATGAAATCTCTTTCTTTGAAGATTTTTTTTAAAGAACCAGCTCAGGCTTTATTTTGAAAAATGCACTTGAACTGGTTTTAGCTTTAATTCAAGTGCTGGTTTCATCCCTTTGGGATGTGACCAACTTCTTGAATCTGTACGTCTGTGTCTCTCGCCACGTAGGTGAAGTTTTCAACCACGCTTTCTGTCAGTTTTTCCCTTCTGTCTTGTCTTTGGGCCCTGAGTACCAGATCTTGTTGGCCCTACATTTGCTGTGGATTTATTCATTTCCTTTCCACATATTTATTCTGCTGTTCAGAGTGAGTTCCTGTCACTGTCTGTCTTTCAGTTCACTTCTATTCTTGTCTCCTCCACTCTGCTGTTGGAGCCAGAATTCTGAGCCTTATTTATCTCAGCCTTATTTATCTATTTGGATTTTGAAGCAGTCTCTTGCTCTGTTGTGAAGCTGCCAGGCTGGACTCCGGCTTTCAATCCTCCTGCCTCAGCCTCCCCGAGCTCTTGGAGGACAGGTGTGCTTCCCAACACCTGGCTTCAAAAGAGGACCTGTTGAGTGTTTCACCTATTTCTAGTGGAGTTCTTCGCACTGGAAATACAGCCGTGAGCAGCACAGTCCTGCCCCTTCTCAAGCTGAGTGACAGCCTGATGGGACAGACTGAGAGAGAAGCGAAGTGCTCTGAGGAGACTGCGCTGCGGGAGAGCATCAGAGTCCGCACAGGTCTGCCATCTTGATACCTATTCTCTCTGCTTTTATCTTCTTGTACTCAAACATCACCTTATGCTCCATTTTTCCTTTGTCATTCACTCTTTTCTTTCCTGTCCCAGGATGTCTTTGTGAAGTCAAAATTCAGACTCGCAGGGGCCTGGCAGTGTCAGTCAGATGTTCTTCTTCTGGAGCAGGAGCAGGAGAAATGCAAGGGGGACTGGGCCACGGTTGCAGTGCACTCCTCTCAGTCCATGGACTTAGCCCACTGTCCAGGAACCGCTGCAGGGGACAGTGGCTCTGCTGCATACTGGGCGCTGTCCGTGCACTGTACTGGAGCACCCCACTTGGGGGCAGTGGACACCCCCTTTGCTCCTCTGCAAAGTGCCTGTGTCACAGAGCTGACACCCACCTTGAGGGCTTTGCTGACTTTCTGATAGATTCTGATCTGCCTCCAGCTTTGGCATAAAATTATTCACTCTCTGAATGTGTCTTTACCTATCATGTGAAGATCATAAAATACCTTAACATGTTCCTCTCGTGTTTTAGAAGTACAGAGTGACCTTCTGGAGGTGGCCTGGGATGTTCTGGGGAGGTGGCCATTGGTCTTTTCAATTCCGTCATTCACCCGAGTCCCTTTCTCTATGGTGCTTCCAGCGCCCGGATCACTTGGGATGAGAAACTCATTTATTTTCCTATGTTTTCTCAGTTGTGTTTAAATATATCTTTTAATTCAATGCTTTTTAAAAATTTGTGCTAAATTTCCAGACCAAATTGTGAGCAGTTTAAGGGCAGTGATTATAACTTATTCATCTCAGTCTTACCTCCACGTCTATCTGATATTTTTACATTAAAGGCACCGAGTAAATGCTTCTTTGCTAACAACACTATGATTCCCTGTTGGTCACACTCATTGCACACTCACCTGCTCACTTTTGCACTACTGCTGAGCAAAGAGCTGTCAGTGTGAAAGGATCCAGATGAATCATTTAAAAATGAGTCAGTGGAAGAATTAATAATATCTTTGCATTGTGATGGCTCTGCTGGCAACTGGCCATCAGCTCAGGTCTTGGGCTGACAGCTGGTCATGAAGTTGTCTGACTTTTACCCACAACCTCCACAATCAACAAAGACCAGAACTGAGAATGGATGAGAAGTGAAACACCTGTGCAAAGGGCCTTGGGGATGAGCCTGCCACTGTGCAGATTTGAGGAGTCACAAGTCGTCTCGTCACCCTCGAGACACCACTGTTGCTCCTTGGCCTTGCTGCATGGCCTAGCTGCCTATGTGGTTCTCTTCAGATTGTTCTATGAACCTGAAGTCGGTCTGCTCCCTGCAAACACTAAATCCTTCTGGATGAAAATAAAAATCCATAAATCATCAAAACAAGCAGGAAAAAAAAAGAAAGAAAAAAGAAAGAGCCCTTCTCACAACGTCTTAAGACACCTTCTTGAATTTCCCCCTGTGGTCTGTTTCTGTTCTGGGTTTGTCTTCGGTTTCACAGTTTCTGCGAAGGCTCTGTGTCAGCCTCTCCTGGCCAGGCCCAGATCCCAGGCTGATTTAAGTGGAGCGCCGGCCTGGACACTGATCTGGGCTCCTGTAGACCACAAGACACTTGAGGAGGAGCAGCCTTATCAGAAGCCAGAGCCTCCTAACTGGGGAGACCATGCGCAACCCCCGAGCAAACACTTTTCTGTCTTTTTTGCACATTTCTGGACGTGGTTGCTCAGGAGCTGTATGTGTCTATTTCAACTGTACCTATTTTCCCTTCAACACCCCAGGGAGTTACAGAGTGACATGCCTTCAACTTTCATTGAAGGAGAGACACAGAAGACCAATGACTAACTGTCCCACAGTCCAGAATGTGCTAAGGCTGCGGAATTAGTGTTCCCTCCTGCAGCCGGCCAGAAGGGCTTCAGGAAAATATTCATGCAGGAGCATCAGTGTCTTCTGTCAAAGGCTGCATGTAAAATCCCTTCTGTTCTATCGACATTCAGGGGTTGAAGTTGGAGGATGATTTCAAGACATGAATGTGGCAGTAGCACCCATAAGGAGGTTTGGTGGATTGAGTCTCAGTCCAGCTCTTCCCCTTGTGTGGATGTGAGAGGCTTCCACAAGATGCAGTGGTGGACGCGTTGTCAGGCTGGTTGCAGGCTTCTTTTGTTCTGGGTCCTTGTCATTCAGCGAAGACCTCATTGCCAGCTGCTGAGATGTGGCTGCAGCGGGAGCAGAGTGGCCAGGCTGAGAGAGGAAGAGGCTTTGTCTTTCCTTCTTAGGAACAGGCAGCGAAGAATTTAGTTTCCTGTGCTGGAGAGAGCACCCGATAACAGAGGCTTCTACCGCATGTTCTGAGGGAGAGTACTACAAAAGGACTGTTGACTCCGGGAGAGATGCTTATTAATTAAATGATAACAAAAGTGGCTTAGAAACTGGCAATTTCTTTCTTGGTTGGGAGGACAATAGACTCATTTTTTTTCCTTCTTGTTCTCTTGAGTTTGCAAGATTCAAAGCTAACAAAGAGATATTGGGCCCCTCATCTTGTTAATTTATTTTTCTAGCCCCTTGAGATGTGACTGTCAATGGGAGAGGCCTACCATGTAGTCAGTCTTATCATATTTGAAAGGAGGATTTTCAGTGCCAAGGACAAGCTCATGGAGCCCCATGGAGCCCCTGGGCCAGCGGAGGGCAAGGCCCCTGCCTCGGTGGCTGTCATCGCTGGGTACCATCTGCTCAGTGGGGTCACAGTGCACCCCAGCCATGCCTTTCTGGGGCTGGGAAATGAAAGATCACAGGGTATAGGATTTCACAGGGGCAGAGCGGCCCCACTGCCTCTGCCAGATGTGAGGTGCTGGGAGGTGTTACTAAATGGCATGGGGCTTTCATCTGCAAGAAGACGCAGACCAGGGTGTCAGGACTTCTTCTGGCCAAGGAAGGGGCAGCGCTGCCTGGGAGACCCACTGTCTCTGGTACTGCGTGGCGCAGTGTTGGGAGCTCCGCGTCACCTTCCTGTTCCTCTGCCTCCCTGTCCCCAGGACGTGCCTCTCTAGGATGCTGCTTTTCTTGGAGACCCTCAAGTGGGCCTGCCCAGTGCCTCCACGGAGCCGACCACAGTCTGCAAGTGCTCAGTGCCTCTCACTTCTTTCTTTCGTGCTGCTCTCTCCTCTGCAGTCCTCAGCGGCCACTGACCTCTGTTGACTGGATGTGGAGCTGTCCTGATTGTGAGTGGATCCCCAGCAGATTGGCTGTGCGGGTGGACTGGGAGGGGAGGAGCTGGAAGCTTGTCAGGTTCCTGAAGCTCAGGTAGTGTAAGCAGGCACCCATGATGCTGTGGTCCCCTGTGACCGACAGAGTCTGGCTTCTGCAGCTGTCAGCTCTAACATGGCTCACCCCGGCGAGCCTGCAGGTGTCCTGGATGTCCAGTCAGGTCTGAAGCTGTGTCCTTGACCCTGTTTTTCTGACTTCAAGCTTCCTGCGCTGAGCAGCTCCCCCACCTGGAATCGGCCTCTGAGGACTCTGGAGCTCTATTTTTGGAAGCCGCCTCCTCAATTCCTTGTGTTCTGTTTGTCTGGAGAAACCTCATCCATACCTGTGCACCAGGGCTATTGTCTTCGGCTCTAGATCATGGAGTGCTTCATAAATTTGCCGGTTTTTCCCTGCTTGGCGTGAACACTGTGGCTGTCTATCTCCAGGGAGGGCTGAGGGCAGCCACAGACAGCAGGAACCAGATCAGCCACCACGTAGGCTGCTGGAGTCCAGAGACCTGTCCTGCACTCCACAGAACTTGCTCTGAGTGTTTGGAACAACACTTGGCATTTTTCACCATTGTTTTCTGAAATATTGAACGATGTACCTGGGTCTATGTATTAGAATAAAACTCAGGAGGCTGTGACCTCATTAAAATATCTACGTCACTCCCAGTGAGAGAAGAAAGATGGGACCTGGTAAGGAAATTATGGAAAGAGAAATTCTAGCAAAACTACCGACTGTGAAATGAGCCTATTTATTATGATTATTGCTGTTAGCAGTACTAGGGATAAGATGCAACTTGAGGACTTTGTATTGAGTGACATGTCCAGCCATTTTACTGTTTTTTGGGCACAAGGTCTTGCTAAGTTGTTAAATTGCCTAGGCTGGGTTTGAGCTTTTGATCCTCCTGCCGCAGCCTCCCAAATGCAAGGATTACAGCAATGCTTCGTCTCTACTTTTTCTCATCTTCTGTGTAGTAGACCAACTGGGTTGAGTTGGGAGCTACTTAGGGACAGTGGAGCACACTTCTTGGAGTATTTCAGAGGGCTGTAGAGATGTGGGCTCAGGTTCTGGATCTGGCTCCTCCCTTCCTCTCTAGTCTGTTTCTGGCTCTGCTTCCTGCCCACCATGCACTGAGCAGCTCTGCTCCGGCCTTGGGGCAGCCGACCATGGCCTGAATCCCTAAAACCCTGAGACCAGCCAAACCTCTCCTCTTAAATTACGGTGTTGGGGATTGTGTCTTAGTGACGTGAAAGCTACTGATACATCCCAAAAATACAGCTGGACACAGGGAAGACCTGGCCACAGTATTAGACTGTTGTCCAGTCTGACCAGTCGGCCCCCGGCTCTTCACCTGGGAACTTCTTTCCCTGAGTCACATGCTAATGGTGCCTATTGGCATGTGTGGCATCTGTCCTGTTGCTGATGCTCAGCAAGTACTCCACCCTCTACTTCCTTCACTTATAATCTACATTTTTAAGAATATTTGCACTTTAGTGTCTTGGTTTATTTCATGCTCTGCTATGTTTATTTTACCTGAAATTTGAACCTAATTTTTTTTTTTCTTTTTTGTCAGTCTTGCCTTCCTGATACAAACATATCATTAAAGAAAAATTCCTCGGTGGTTTTCAAGTAACTATTAATAAAAATGAAATATTCACATGAGAATTAGGAGGGATAGACTTGAGTCTAACACCAATCTGCCTTTGGTTGCCTATTATGCTTCCACACCGGGGATAAAGTAGACTCAGGGAGTTTTTCTTCCAAGTTTGTTAATATGATAAATGAGGTTTTGTTGGCAACTGGGCAGCTATGCTCTGTCTTCTCAGGCACAAATGTGGGTGCCCTTGCTTTGCGGGAGAGATCTGGCTTTTGTAAGTGCATCTGGGCTCTGTCCTGTGTCAGCAAGGATTGCCAGGGTTACGGAGACCCCGGTTTTCAGAACATCCTCCAGATTGTCATTGGATCCCTCCTACACACTGGCTATCCCAGTTTCCCTCTGCGGGGTCATGTTCTTGTGACTCATCTCAGGAGAAACAGTCCATGGATTAATATTCCCACTGAGGAGTATCAAGGAGGCCTCCCAATGGCTCCAGTTCTTTCTCTCCTGCCAGACTCAGCCACATAAAGGGCCCCGTCATCACCCTCCACGTATGAGGAAGACTTTGCTCCAAACGCAGTCTCACACAGTCACAGGACGCATGCGTGCACTGTGTACGGACCCCGAGTCTTTGTAGGTTCAAATTCTCTATCTCTTCTCCAAGGAGCTGCTGACCTTCGAAGTGCTCAGAGAGAGAGGGAGCAACTCCCTGCTTCCTGTGCAGTGGTGTAAGAGCGCTCCACACACTGAGCCTCAGCATCCAGGGTTGATCTCCTTGAATATGGTCCACACTTTCCACGTTTGTCAAGCTTTTATACCATTAAATTGCATCTCAAGCATATCTTCCATCTACTAAGAGCAATAGAATTCACTTCCATTCTGTTAGGAAATCCCAGCCCTGGGGCTTCCTGGCCCTCTTTCCTACAGTGCTGGACAGAGGCAGTTGCTGAGTAGAGTGTGTCCCAAAGGTAGGGATGGTTTCATCTGCTTCTTTGGAATTGCTGCTGTACTGGGCACAGGAGGTTGAAGGCTGGCACAGGCAAAGACAAGCATGGAGTTAGGACCGATGGTGAGGGGAGGGGCTGTGGGCAGTTCTGGGAGCCCAGGACTCACCCCATGCAGAAACAATGCTGCTGTTCCCAGCACACAATGATCCACGTGGCCTGAAGTCACTTTCTATCACAGGCTCTGAAAGGGTTCCCAACATGAGGCAGCTCGACAGTCCTGTTTCTGCTGAAGCTCAGCTTCCTACTCCCATCCCCAGCTCCCACAGTGTGTCCGTCATCCTCATCCAGAGGCAGGTGCATCTGTAACCACTGCTGAGATGTCTCCCTTCCCTACACCTGCCCTGGAGCTCACATTCAGAAGTGAACTCTACCATGAGCATGTCTAAATGCTAGTGCATGTGTGTGCGCGTGCGTGTGTGTGCAATGCACTTAGAGACCAGGTATTTTATAATGTCTAGTAATGTAATTTACTTGGATGACCATCTTTAATAGATAGCAGTCCTTTAAATCGGTGTCACCCAGCGATTCCATTTTTCACTGAAAAGCCATGATGGGGGGGAAAGCAGATCATCTTGCAACCTAAACACCAGGTTCTAGTGGGGCAGTCACTTCAAAAGAACTGGGGTCATAGCTGGGCCTAACCCCCCAGCTCCATCAGCAACAAGTGCCTATTGTGCGCTGTCTGTGTGAGACTCACTTTCCTGGTGCATAATGAGGCAGTACAGAGGATGTCGCTGGATGATGGCAGTGATCACATCCAGTGGTGCTGGACACGACTCTTATCCCACTCACTGAAGCACTCTGAGCCCTGAGACAGGCTAGAACAGGCTAAGTCTGCCAGAATTCTCGGCCTTCGGCTCAGAGACAGGAGCTGTATATCTCATGAAGGGTAGTGGCACATACACGTTCAGGCTAGGCTCCTGTCTGCCTAAGATGGGATGCCCACCTGGAGCACAGCCCCTCCTGGTCTCACGTGGCTGTGGCTACAAAGTCTTTTCCTGAGGATCAGCAGCACAGCCCAACCTCCGGCAGGCTCAATATGTGTATGACGGTTGACTGAACCCAGAGTCATTGCGCTGAACTATGTCTCCAGGCTTTTTAATTTTTTATTTTGAGACAAGGTCTTGCAAAGTTAGTCACCCAGGCAGGGCTTGACTTGTATCTTCCTGCTTCAGCCTCCCAAGTTATGGAGATGAGAAGCACGAGCCATCTTACCTGGCTCACGCATGCTCTGAGCTGAGCCAGCTGTGCTTGCCATGCAAGCTTCTCCTCACTGCAGCACAGAGGGCAGAGCGCTGAGAAGTGGAGGGGCACAGAGCCCACCTGTACCACCCCCCCAAGCTCTGCCTCCCAACCTCACAGTTAGTTGTAAACTCTCAGCAGTGGACGAATCCAGCACCTGGTGCCTCACATTGTGATCCAATCTCCTCCCGAGAGCCCACCCATGAGTGCAGGGGCCTCTGAGGGAGGCTCTGAGGGACATCTTGGAATCAGAGCTCATTATTGCTAGAGGCCGACTTGTGTGCCCTCTTGCAGATAGACACCTTGGGGGTCCTGACTGTCCGTTCCTGACAATGTGTCTGACTGGCCAGAAACAAAAATCCTTAGAGGGATCAGGCTAAAAGAAAGCCATCACCATAGGCCACAACCCACACACCTGGCGCCCTTCGGCCAAGAGAACTGTAGGGATGGGGAGCAAAGGACACAGGAAGAAGGTAGAAATCGAGGAGCCCAGACAGAGCCGTGTCAGCGGGGGGACTGCTCTACAGAGTGCTGATCGTGACCCCTCGGGCCCAGCATTGTGCTATGGTGAGCTCCCACCCTCCGTGCCACACAGCCTGTGTTCTGTCATAGCGACTCTGGCATACAAGGGCCTGGTGTGGCAGGGTGCAGCCCAGCTGGGCACAGTTCAGTGGCATAACAGGAAGTCTCCACTCTGAGTGGTGGGAGCATCTGTGGGACCACAGGCCTGACTGAAGGCCACTCTAGGGTTCTACACAGAGGGCAACTGAGAGTGTGAGGCTGGGACCCAACCCTGCACCCGCGTGGGGCTGAGCAGCCTTGCTGGGCACCGAGGAGCTCCTGGGGTCGATGCAGGGTGAGACCGGCTGCTAATCGGATTCTCTAAAGCACTGATGGATCCTGAGAGTGCACTCATTGCCCTGTCTTCTTCTCCCAGCAGCTTCTGCTATGTCTTCGTGTCTCCACCCCAGGGCCGATCATGCCTGCGTGGCTCTTCCCCAGACTCCATGAGCTGGACTGGCAGCTGATATGAAAAGAAGAAGCTGAAGTTCTCTTAGGAGCCTCAGACCCCAGGGACTTTGGAAGTCAGGCGATTTTATGTTTCTGGAATTTTACTGTGAACATTTGGGGGGATTTTTTTGGTCAAAAGGAGGAAAATC
The DNA here is from genome assembly GCA_004026965.1 of Petromus typicus. Lineage (NCBI taxonomy): Eukaryota > Metazoa > Chordata > Mammalia > Rodentia > Petromuridae > Petromus > Petromus typicus. Next base: position 95,334 of record PVIR01000533.1, read on the forward strand.
CTCAGAAACCCAAAATGTATGAGTTTGAACCTAAGCAGAAGGCCTGGCAGGCGTCGTCGTCTAAGAACAAAGCAGCCAGCCTCCTCCCTCTGGAGATGAAACACATTATCCCTGTGACATGCTCAGTCTCCATCTGCTCGGGGAAAGGGGCAAAGCTTCCATCTGCCTCTCCATCGGGCTCGCCTGGACTGGGTGCCGGCGCAGAGGCGACTTCAGCTGCTCCGTGGAAATAGTGTGTGTGTCCTCAATGGGTGAGAATTAATCAATACCTGGATTACATTGCACAATTTTTGTGTTACTAAAAGTGAGGGCCACTTATCACAGATCATGTCCTAATGATTTTGGTAACTGTTTTACATTTTTTAGAAGACTTCTCAAGCAATAGCCATCAAACTCATTGCTGAAATTATATATTCATGAAAAGAAATTTAAATACCTCCAGTTACGTTGTATGATCATATTTTCCACATAAACATAGGCATTTCTTTCCTCCAGCGGTACCCAGAGCCAGCGCAATATGTGATTTGCAAGGCTATTTGGCAACTAAGAATGATTGAGACCCTGCTGTTTGCAGTTAATATGGTGCATAACTTGAGTCTGAGGCCAGGAAAAGAAGTTATTTTGATACTGAACAGTTCCTTTGTTTGCCAGAGAGAAAGTTCCCTGTGGCATTGCACTAGGTTGGGAGAAACTGCTGCAAGAATAACAGAGGTCAAAAAGAAAAATGGCTACTTCATTGAGTACTTACCTCTGTTCATTTTAATTCTCACAAATGATTACAAAATTATCTGTACAAGGAAAAGACAGAGGGACAACTGGGTAGAGGACATGACTCTGACCAGGAATGAGTTATGGCCAGATTCACCACAGAGTCCAAGTCACACCAAGCCCACGGACTTCATCCTCCATCCAGACCAAGATGGCGCTCGTTCTGGAAACAGGAAAAGGAAATATGATGTGCCACTGGCTCTCAGACAACACCAGCCCATTCAGGAAGATACTCCAGAAGCTTATGAAGGGTGGGACAAGATAAGTTATTTAGGAAGCATTTAAAATATTTGTGGCTGTTCTATGTTCTATCATCCTTCAGATTGAATCATCTGAGCAGAGGGTCAGAGAGACAGCAACAGAGTGACAGAGAGAGACAGAAAGACAGAGAGAGAGAGAGAGAGAGAGACAAAGACAGAGATAGAGAAACAGAGAGAGACACACAAAGAGGGGGAGACAGAGACAGACAGAGGTAGAGAGACAGAGAGACACAGGTAGAGAGACAGAGAGAGAGAGAGAGATATAAAGTCTGGACAGAATGGTCATTGTATTGTCACTACCACTGTGACAGATGAGTCAGTGTCACATAGTGAAGTTGTCACCTGCTACACAAAACAGTCAAAATACACCACAGTGTAGCTTCATTTAGAAAGCATCTGAACCAGAGACAGATAGGATGTCTACCTGGAGGATGCCTGGCAATGACTGAGAGGCAGTCACCCTGGAGTCACCATGGAAACCCCTGTGGCAGGTACCTATTTCAGGTGAGCTCACTGTTTATCTTCTACACCTTGATTCGCACCCTCGCTCCAGTTTTCATCATTGCTGTGTGTTCCACCAGGCAGGGTCCTAAACCTACCAGGTCATACCTCTGGGGCCAACTTAGTCCACACTTAAATCTGAGGCCAAAGGATAAGCTTTTCCCTGGCAGGATGCAGGACATGGTTCTTTAATGGCAGTGTGGGCCATGCTGCTGGTGCACAGTTGGGCCTGATCGCACCCATTGTCATGGGAACCAGCACTCCCCTTCCTGAGGGTCTGGCTGAGCAGAGCCCATGACCCTGAGAGGAGTCACTTAATGGGCTCCCCAACTCTGATGCACTAGTGATCCGAGGACTCTGGGTCCTCGGTGCCTCCGTGGTTTATGAATCTATGACATCTTAACCAAGAACGTTTTCTCTTCTTCTGACCAAATCCCCCTCGATTTTGGCAAATCTGGAACTTATCCCTGGCCTGTTGAGCTGGCTCCATCATTAGAGAATGGGCATGCTGAAGAGTTGGAGTTACGTGCGATTTGGAAGCCTCAGGAAGCCTGTAGTTGGACTGCAGAGTCTACTGGGGTAGGACTCATGTGGTCCCTGAGCTGTGAGCCCAGGTCCTTTTCTGCCCTTCACTCATTGAGCTCCCTCTGCAATGGAGACATTGACAAGGACTCTGGTGCTCACTCTGCCCAGATCCGTGTGTCTTAGGGGAGCGGGTTGTAGAGAAGTCGAGAAAGAGACCACACACAGAATTAATTTAAACCGCCAAGCAGGTCTGCTGACAGTATGCACTGTCCTTTCTGGGACATAGACCACCATAGAGAAGGTGAGAGGTGGTTGAGTTATTGCATCCATTTCTGAGGGGTGACTTCTCGGAGCTATTTATACTCGAGGTGATGGGAACCCCAGCTCTGGACTCTACCTCATTTTCGGCCCTGACAGCTCCGTCCGTCAGCACTGGTGTATCTGGCCCTGGTGCCACGGCTTTCGAGCTGGCCGATGGGGTGGGTAATTCTCCTATTTGACTAACCGACCTCATAATCTTCTTTTCACAGGCTTCTAGGTATGAATATTCTACATGGCTTGTTTTTATTTTTTGAAAATGTGTTTAAAAATTATGAATAGTGTTTTCAGTGCGCAATGATCACATTCATTGTGAAGAGTTGGTGCATGTATATAACACATCTTAATTCTTTTTAAATCCCTCCTTTCATTGCTTGTTCTCCTTCTGTTTGAACAAGATCTATCTTTATCACATTTCCTGTTATATATCTGCTATTTTGCTCTTTGATTTATTTATACTTTGATTTTCTCACATAAAGAAGCCAATGTGATATTTAAGCTTCCATATCTGATTTATTGCACTTAACATTATAATCTCCAGGAGCATCATTTTCCTACAAATGACTCACATTCACCTTCCTTGTGCATTTGTATAGTTTTTGTGTAAGAAAAGCAGAGCAATGGGTACTCTGGAGTTGTTTGCACCGTGAGCTAGACCTGGAATGGTGTTCTGTGCCCGGGGCCTCCTGGCTTGTGGGAGATGGCGCTGGACTCAAGGGACAGGGTCTGAGCCCCAGAACCACAGACCATCCCACAGATGGTGACACCCTAGCAGTGCACACTGCTGCCCTAGGGAGGAAAGTCATGTTTCTCTTGGGCTTGGAAAATCACAAATAACATGTTTTTTCTGTATTCCTTAGCTATGTTGTGCTTTCCAAATATAAGCATTTGACTTCCACTGAATCAATTTTAATAGGACCCGAATCACTTTTATAGCTCATTTTATTTAGCCTATATGAATAATTAGCCACAGAAGATTAGATTCATGGAACAAGGTTGCTTCAGTGATCACGTGACTTGCCTGCCCCTACCACCTCTTAACAACTGATCTACTGGACTGCAGTTTCAGGGCTGTTCTTTACAGAAAAGCCAGCACCTCCCTTCTCTGGGACTCAAGGCGGTCGTGTTGTTCCCTTATCTGAAGACGCCTTGGGACGTCAGTGACCCTCCGCGTGGCGGTTTCTTTCTTGCTCTGCGGTTACTCAGGGCACATCTGCCCGGATCCTCCACCCACTTTTCAGCACTGGCCTCTACTGAGGGTCTAGCTGGTAAGACTGATTACAAACAGCTTGAGCGTATGAGAAAAGTTGTAATCCCCCCAGAAATGACTTTCTAAAAACAGAATAAAATCTGTTACCATAGCATTGTTTTCCTATGGAGAAAACAATGAGTATTTGAGAACTTTGAGGTAGAAGAGGCTCAAGAACAACTGTGCCAAGTTACAGAGGAAAGGACAGAAGACAGATGCTAAACGCGTTTCTCTGACACGCTGGGGTGCGCCAGTGGCCCCGCTGTGAGCGGCTGAGCGAGCCTCAAGGCCTCCTGAACACCACTGCCGACCATTTCCAGACTTGCCTCGTCCTTCGGACACAGCACAGGCTCTACGCTCTGCCTCCTTCACTCAACTTCAGCGGCTCAGTGGAAAGAGCGTGTGTGTCCTCAACGGGTGAGAACGAATCAATACCTGGATTATTTTGCACACTTTTTATGTTACTAAAAATCATGACCACTTAACATGGGTCAAATCCTAATGATTTTGGTATCTGTTTTTCATTTTTTAGAAATGGGGCGCCACTCACCAACTTCCTCAAAACTTACATTTGTAGACTGTAGCAAATAAGCAGAACGTATTAACTTGACTGAGTTTGCCGATTGGTAAACCACGCTCTGGGCGTGTTTATAGGTGATTGACATCTAGGCCAGCAAATGAAAGGTAGAGCCACCATGGTTGTGGTTGACAACAACCAATGGGCTTGTGGCGTGGGTGGAATCAGGAAAAGAAGTTGCAGTCGGTGTGGAGAATCGTTTCTGCCTTGTTTCCTGGGCTCTGGTGTCCAGTTTCTTCACCTTCCAGTGCAGACTGCCACTGGCGGTTCTCCAGGAGCTATAGGACCTTGGACCTTGATCTGTTTGCTCTGCGTCTTCCAGCTTCCCACAGCCGGCTGCTCCGACCTCCAGGCTGCATAATGGATCCCCTGGCACCATGACACACACCCTTTCCATCCTCATTACTCCTCCAGAGAGTCCTGGCCTAGAGTTGTGGAAGCCTACCTTTCTCTCTGCTGCGTTCTTTGTTTTTATTTTCCGCTTTTATCTGCAGTGCCCTTCCTTCCTCTCCCTCTTCTAATCTAGGGCGAGGACTCGCAGGGCTCTCTGATTGATTTTGGGTTTGGTGACTCAACTAGCCTGACCTTTACAGGCTGAGTCCTTTCCAGCTCTCGTGTTAAACCCTAATCTCGAGCACTTCCCCAAGTGACTTTCTGTAGAACAGGGTCCCTACAGGTGACCAAATTAAATGAGGTCGTCAGAGGGATCATTATCCAGTATGACCAATGTCTTTAGAAAGAGATGAAACAGCGGGAAGACAGTTTGAATTCTCAGAAGATGGCCCTTCCCAAGTCAAGGAGAGCCTCACAGCGAAACAGCTCAGGCCACACCTTGATCTCAGATCATCTGGGGTGGCAGGCAATGGAGCTCTCCACTACTTATGTGATGAGTTTGTAGTACTGTGGCAGCTGCCCCAGAAAATTAATTCACATGTGTTTCTGGATAAGGAGTACACAGGGCAATGGATAGTCAAACTATAAGGTGAATATTTAAACTTTTATAATTATTACCAAAACTATAAGGTGAGTATTTAAAGTTTTGAAACTATTACCATAAGAGACACTGCATTAATCAATCACTGATCCTATGGTATCAGAAAGGGGTCCTGGCAGGAGGAGGAGGGTCACCGGGACCGTGGCCAGGAGGGTCTGCCGCCCTTCTCCTGCCCTGGTCTCACTGCTTCCTGCTGCCTTGTCATGAACTGTTTCTCCATGGCATCCCTCTGCTGTGCTGTCCTGAGGTGAAGATAGCCAACTATGGACTGAAATTTCTAGAACACGAGCAGAATAAACGTTTCCTTCTTTAATTTCCAGGTGTTGGGTTTTGTATCTCAGCAAAAGGTGTGTAAATGAGACATTGGAACCTCACTGCAAGTGCGCTGAATCCAGGCTGCAGAGGGGATGTTAGCATTTACCCTTTTAGCCTCCATGTCTTCCCTTGTCTTTGGGAATCTGTCAGTCTGAAGGACTTCTTAAGAGTACAACTAGGGTAAAACAAAAACAAACAAAAAACCCCAGTTACCTCTGAGAAAGGCACAGCTTTGGAGGGGCTGTTCCTCAGTGTGACCTCAACTTAGTTTGTGCAAAAAGAGATATTGTGAAGCTGCTGATCTTTTTTTTTTTTTTTTTTAAGTAATGGCACTTGTTGGTAGAAAATAGAGTTGGCAGTGATGGCCAGAGAGGCATGTGGAGCATGGAGGAGAAAACTGACTATGTAAAGGTCAGCAGTGGTAAAAGAATTGATTGCTAGAGACAGCTGCAATGTTTACATTTGTATTTCTGTTATCTGCATGGAGACAGCAGATAGTTTGTAAGTAAAACACAAAATAACAAATATTTCACCAGGATGACTGGTTGGTGCCTCACATCATACATGTTATGGCAGCCTTTTTCTCTGCTTAATTGTTTTAAATTAGTAAGAAAATTATGTGAAATGTGGAGGGACAAGTGTTGTATAATGGAGACATTGTGCACCATCGTAATTTTGCCCTAGACTCACTCTAAGTGGTTGCCATTGTTCACCAGGGGTGTTGGCTCCCAACAGGGGTATGTGCTCCCACAGCTCTGGGAAGCTAAAGCAGGATGATTGAAACTTCAAACACACCCTGGGCAGCTTAGCAAGACCCTGCACGTTGCAGTTTATATGTAGTTTCTCCAAACCTTTTGTGCTCGTAGGTGGGATTTGGGGAGGTGGCTGGATCCTGTGGGTTAGTCCACTCATGAGTTTACAGCTCATTTGCTAGCGAGGTTAGAATCTAGTCAAAAAAGAAGTGTCATTGGGGTGTGGCCTTGACCTCGAGCTGTTTCTTGTCTGCCCGGCCATGAATAGCTGGCCATGGACTGAACCCTCTTCAGACTAAACCCTAAGAAATATCTCCTCTAGGTATGATTTGGGGGCCTGAGTCCCATAGTGTGGCCCAAAGCAGAGGGGCCCCGGGAACAGAGCTCAGTGCGAAGGCCTTGGGTTCAGTCCTCAGCTCCGACACAACTGAGGGTCATGTTTATACCTTCGGAATATGCACAGGACCCTGAGGCTTGGAGACAGTAGTGTGTGAGTGGTTAGTGGTGTCACTCGGGAGGGAGATTGAAGTTGAAGAAAGATCTCAAGTCAGGAGGCCGGTAGTGTCCGCACTCCAGCTTCAAGTGTGCTCCTGGGCTCGGAGAGATCTGGGCTGGTTTGACAGCTCTTGCTCTCTTAACAGTGACAATATCATGGTGACGTTGAACATGGGGTTTCCTTGAGTAGAGTAGGACAGACTCCAATTTTCTGTATCAGTGGAAATATATGACTTTACTTGGTACCAGGACCGATGTGGAAGTGCATTGTCATCAGCAGTATGCTACACTCTGAACTTGTGAATACAGAGAAGGAGAGAGAGAGTGGGTGAAGAAGGAGGCACAGAGCTCCCGGCTGTCCCTGCCCTATCTCTGGGATTCAGGGTTCCCCCTCCGTGCTCTCAAGTGACCTGCTGGTGCTGCATCCCGGGTGGTGGTGGGCAAATCAAAGGAGTGAGGCCCCAGGGCTGCCACCGTGGACATGAGACTGCCTCTCTCTGGCCTTCCTGGGGCTGTAATGGGGCTGGACGGACACTGGACTTCTGTTGGCTGATCTCTGTGCACCATGCAAGCAATAGACAGCACCCTTGGCAAGCTGGCATTACTGAGCTACTCCTAACCTGCTTACCAGGATCAGCTGCTTCGCTTCACGGGCACCCTGGAGAAAGCGGCCCAGGTCCTGGGCATATAGGGTGCTTCAAGAGGCCTCATAAGTAAGGGGCGAGGTGTGGCCAGGCCTGCAGTGTGTGCGGTGAGTGCTGCTCACTGGGAAAGCTTTGTACATTTCAGCTGCATTTTGACATTCCCCTTCCCTCTTCGAACTCATTTGTATTAAATTTTATTCCTTTTAAAGATCATTTTATACTTGTGAGGCCTCTGAGATGGGTATGGAACAGGTTAGGTGCAGGCAGGAGCCCTGCGCCATGAACAGCCCAGCATCCTGCTGGGTGCTGTGGTCCCGGCACCAACAGACCTGGGCTCTGCGGGTACAGGGGTCACTGCAGTCACCGCAGTGGTCAGGCCAGAGGAAGGGCCAACCTGTCTCAGGCTCAGCTCCATCCTGGAGGGAAGGACGTGTCCTCTGATGGAATCGTAGCTGAGCAATACTGTTCCCATTTTACCAATACAGAAACAGAAGTCTGGAAGTCCTGAAGACTTGAAAGTGAGAGTGAAGCCCGGGCTCCCCACTCCACGCTGCCCAGTGGTGTCTGTCTGATCCTTGTGTGGATGACCCATGGCTCCCGTGGCTGTAGGTTCTCACCACGGGCCTGGCATGGGTCTGTGCTGTCTGCCTAGGACAGAACATGGCCTTCCTGACGGACTCACGGCCAGAGAGCCTTAGGGATGAAGAGAAAAGAAAGATGTGGCAGAGAGTAAAGACACAGAAACGCCGCCCCGCTCTCAGCTCGAGTTACCCTGCATTTCCACTGGGACATCGGGGTTTCATTCCTCACAGGGCTGCACAACCGGGCGGAGGAGACTTTCGTCTGGGCCTTTTACCCTTTATATGAAGAGGAGACAGAACATTTCTCATGAAGTCAAGGATTTCAAGTAGAAGTGTCCCAATACAGGTAAATTCTTCTTTTTCCAAATAACACTGCAAAGAAGACAACTTTATATGTATGAAAAGTGTTTCTAAAAATTTAGTCTAAGGCACAGACTGTTTTGATGGCTTATTTTTTCCCCAGAAAATAAATTCAATCTTTGCGTACAGTGCACGCAGCATCTTGCAAGCCAGGCCTGGCCTCCTTCTCTACCCAAGCTCATGGCTGGCGCTCTGACAAAGGCTTTCTTCTCCTTTGTAAGGCTCAGCACTGGAGACCGAACTCAGAGCCTGCGCACTGAGCTCCATCCTTACCCTGTTGATAGTGTTTTATTTTGGAATGGGGTCTCCCTAAGTCACTAAGTGATCTGGGCTGAGCTGAAACCTGCCATCCTCCTGCCTCAGCCTCCTAGCATGCTGGGATGACAGGCATCACCTGTCATGCCCCAAGCTGCAGGCCAGCTTGCTGTGGCTTGTGTGAGGAGTGTTCTCCACGCAGGCTTCCACAGTGGTCCCTACTGTCCCAGGCCTAGTTTATGCCGTGGAGTCCTAGCGACACCAGCCCCAGCCTGGTGTCCAGTCAAGTTCTTTGTCTCCTACGTCCGATATCCTACAACCCAGAAAATTCTTGCGGGGCCAACAAAACCCCAGCATTGTTGCTCTGCCCCTTGGTTAGCCAGACCTTGCCCTGGTTCTCTCTCCCTTGTCACAACCCTGTTAAGCAAAATCTTCCTGACTGCTTTATCAACCATAAGAATAATTTTTCTTGAACATGTTTCTCTCTCAGAGATCCTGTTTGCAGCGATACTCCAGTGAAGTTTCCTCTGTGTGTGCGCAGCACTGTTCCGTTTTCTGGGTCCCAGCCAGGCAGCCCCTAAGGAAACCCTTCTCCCTCTAACCAGGGCTGTGTAAGACTCGCTGTGACATCAACTCCGAAGCCCCGAGCACTGTCTTTCCCTTCCAGGAGCTGTTTATCCTGCCGCATGTGAGCGGGTGAGGCTGGTGCCCTGTTCCGCTCCTCAGTTCATCGCCCCTCCCCCCCAGCACAGGGCCTCGTGTCCCATGGGGACAGACAGACACTGAGATAAGGATGGACACAGCATGGAGAATTACGCGTCAAGAAGCCCGGCGGCCTCCCGTTTGTGCTGAGTGGTTCATGAGGTTCCCGCTGACGACCCTGAGTGGCTGTGTTAACAGAAGCTTTTTATTTTCTTTTTCATGAGTCCATGTTTGCAGTAATGATACTAATTCCCTGTGTGGAGTTGGTACATGGACATAAAACATCTTTATTCCTCTCTTATCCCCTTCTTCTCTTCCCACTGCTACCTTCTCTCTCATCTCTTGAACCCCTTCCCACATAAGATCTATCTCCTTGCTCCTCTTCGCCGGCTTTCGTCATTGTCTTTACGTACACTTTGAGCTTCCTAAATGAGAGAATTGGTGCAAAATTCAAGCCTGTGTGTCTGACTTATTTCACTCCCCACTGGAATCTCAAAGTGTATCCCTTTTGCTACAAATGGCTCAAATTTATCCTCCTTTATGGCACATTAGTTCTCCATGATGTATAAATGTTTTTCTTTATTCACCCATCTGCCGATGGACGTACAGGCTGCTTCCAAGATTTAACTATCATGAATTGTGCTGCTATAATCATGGTGTGCATGGATCACTTTAATAAGAATTTTTTAAATCTCTTTTGGAGAGATATTTAGAAGAGTAGTTGGGTCAAATGGAATTTTTAGTTTTTTTAGGAATCGCCATACTGCTTTTCCTTAGGCAGAGAACTAATACCTAGAATATACAAAGAGCTTGCAAAAATTAGATCCCCTGAAACAGAAGACCCAATCAAAAACAGGCAAGTGACATGGATAGATACTTCTCCGAAAAAGAAGTACAAATGGCCAATAAATTCATGAAGAAAAGCTTGACATCACTGGCCAGTGGAAAATGCAAATTAAAACAACCCGCATTTCCCTCTTATCCAGAAAGAAGAGTCACCATGCAGAAGTCCAGTGACCAATACCAATGAGGCTGGGGGAAGGAGCTCGTTACGCTGTGGGTGGGAGAATATTTAGTGCAACCACTGTGGAAAACAGGATGACAATTCTTAAGACAAATCCAGAATTCAGACCAGTCACTGGTGTCTACCAGCTTTTCCAAGTTTTGGTATTTGTGCCCCTTGGGGAGATTGGACTTCCTCCCTCTGCGTCCCCTGTGGAGGCAGTGGCACTGATGACCTTGCGCATTAACCCTCTGTGATGTCTCTGTCACCTGGTAACTGTCTTCTTGCTCCTCGGTGGGGAGGAGGCCTGAGTATCAGCGGAGAAGTGCTTGGAGAGATGAACTTCACACTGCAGTGAGAGCCCGTTTCACAGTCACTGTGTGCGGAAGCCTCCAGCCCCGGGGTCACAAGACTGTCGTCCATGTCGGCCCCGTAAGGCAGGGAGGATCTTATATTCTCTGCACATCTCATGTGGAACTGAGGATAAACACTACGGCTTCCGGTCTCTCCAGGTTTCCTGGAAGAAAAACACAGGCAGTACTTTAAGGATTCTTAATGTCAGTGTTCAGATGATCTCTCCACGAGCTCAGTCATCCAGCGTGCTTTTCTTATTATTAATTCCGACTTTTCAGTTAAGCAAAAGAAGAATTAGTTTGTCCTCTAACCGGCGGCCATGAGGCCACACCAGGTCTTCACAGTGGGGTGTGAGGCTGTTCCACAGCACACGTATCTCCGCACATCCTTCCCTCCCAACCTCATGCCACGTTAGCTCACTCTGAAGTCCTGCAGCAGACCATATATCTCTAATGGCTTCACGCTGTTGTCCCCTGGAGGGCTGAGCTAATGATGGAATAGATGCTCAGACTAGGGCTGGGTTTTCAGGATGCGTCTGACAAGCTGCCACTCAGTGCTGGACGCAGTGGGAGACACGGGGCAGAGGGCACGGGCTGCGCTGCAGTCCCCGTGTCTTCAGCGCCACACCTGCCCTGCATGTGCTTTACAAATGGGAAGGTCCTGGTGGTTTCCTGGTCTCCATCAGGTGTCTTCCTTCCTGTCGTTACTTCACTTTATTTCTCGATGGCAGCTTCACAACTTCTCTGTGATCTGTTTTCCTCTCGTCACAGTATTAATACCTGGTGTATCTTCACAGAGAGGTTTCCCTGAGGGTCCAATGAGATTGCAGCTGTGAAAGTGTTTGAAAAAGCTCCAAAGGTCAGTTACTGTTACTCTTGACCTTTAGAGTTATCAGTTACGTCCAGGAAACCCAGAAGAGCTAGGCTGGATGGAGTACAACAGTAATTTTGGTGGTAGTTATATTTAAAGATCTTTCTTATCGGTAAATGTATGCAATACGTACTAAGTATATCTATGGTGGGGAGTCAGGACAAGTACCTGTGTATATATTGCATCTTGGTCCTTTTTACTCCCCCATCCCTTCTTCTTCCTTCTCTTGTTTCTCTTGGGTGATTTTATTTGAAAAGCTCTTTTTCTGTTTTTCAATGGAAGTGTGGTACAGAAAACGTGTAGGTTTTTCTCTAACTTCAAATGGTATTCTCTTTATATCATCTTTTATCTCGCGTAGCTATGCAACTTTGACAGTGACATGTATATGTCTTTAAACTCGCTTTATCATTGAGTGTTAAACTGGACATATGCTTTTCACGCTCTCTGAATGTCAGCTTCCTCTTGATTTTGACACCTCCCATGAAGAGAACTCTAATTCGTGTTTTGGCCTGCTTTAGATGTCTATGATATGATCTTCCCCTAGTTTATGTGCATATGAACGCATTCCTGCCGGAGTCCCCAGCATCCTGTAGCATGCATAAGGAACCACAAACTAACGGGGGCTTTCAAGATCTGGACACAGATGTCTCTGTTTAAAGGAGCCCCAGGAATCTTCTGCGGACATGAAGAAGATGAATTCCCTGAAGAATTTACCAGGATGGTGGCTGGGTCGTGATTATGGCAGCAGAGAGTGGGGAGGGGAAGAAAGAGCATCTGAGAAATAAGTTTGTGTGGCCTCCAAAATGCAGACAGATGCAAGGCAGACTCCAGCACCAGCTGCTCTGGGCTCCTCAGTGCACCCGGCACAAGACACAGTTGAGTCAGTGAAAAGCCTGTGAGGTAAGTTTCAGGAATGAAGGGAGACAATTTTTAAATCTCACTTCTCTTAAATCTCCAAGCAGCTCCAGCAAGTCCCACAGCAGCCCTGCGAGGCCTGGCCTCTGAGGAGATCAAAACGCCCTCCTCCCTCCAGGGCTGGTGGACACATGTTGCCGCTGAGACCTGCCCGAGCCCGCGGTGTGGCCTTTCAGACTGAACTTAAACCATTTGGTATGCAAGTGTATTCGGTCCTGGCGAAACATGACTTCCTGTTTTGGAGGAGAAAGGCTTAAAAAGTCTCATAAAAAGACTCAAAGGGCTTCTTAGATATCAAAGGCTCCTTACAAAACATTGTTTGACGAGTTAAGTGTACGGAGTAAGGAACACACGGAATTCATTTCCTTTAAAATGCACGTGGGATTAAGAATTATGGAGAAAAGGGCTTAGAAAAATACATTTTAGTTTTTTATCAAACTCAGAATGCACTGAACATAGCTTGTGTTGCATTAAATCTGTAAATCACGGTGAAAATTGCCTTTTGAAATGTGCGAGTGCTTAGGTGTCCACGCAGAAGTCCGGGTGCAGAGTGACAGGCGGGCTTTCAGGTTCATAGAAGGAATGTTACATTCAGATGAATATTCACTGAGAACGGGCGCCCCTCAAGGCACTGTCTACAGGTGCAGCCTCCACACACGGCTGCTCTCCCCCTCACACCGCCAACCAGCGAGCAGCAGCCATTGCTCTGTCCTGGTCACTGCATTTTGGAAAGCATCATTTTGGTCTCTTTCACAGCCAGATCCGGAGAGGACGAATTGTGTTTGGCCAGGTCTCTAGAAGTGGAACGGCAAACCCAGGGCTTTCTCCTTCAGTTTCAGAAGACCAGATGTGGTTTCATCAGTGGTCTCTTGAAGTAGTTTTCTGAGGCTCCTACTGTGGAGGCCCCAGTGAGGGAGGACAGAGGGCCCATCCTGGAGAAATGCTCTGATGTGCTCATTCAAGGGTGGTGTTACTGCTATGGGAATCTGTGTAGAGATTCTCAAAAAACTGGGCTGAGAGTTTCCATTATACCCAGCTATTCCCCATGCTGAGTGTCTTTTGCAAGAATTAAAAGCATCATGCCACAGCGATACGTGTTACAGTCATGTTTATAGTGACACAGTGTGTATGTAATAGCTAAATCCTGGAAGTAGTCCAAATGTGCATCAATCAATAAGTGAATAAAACAAGTGGTTTTTAAAAATACAATAGAATACTACTCTGTTATAAAGAAGGATAAACTTGAGACATGTAGCTAAATAGATGCACCTTGAGACTATACTTTTTAAGTAAAAAATTGGACACACATGTGAATATCGCATTGTGTTTCTGGCATGAGAAACTGAAAGTGTGAATGTGAACCTAACAGATAACATGAAATAGGAACAAGCTACGCAAAAGGGAAGGTGAACTATGAAGGAGAGGAAAGGGAAGGAAAAGAAGAAAGAGAAAAGGAAAGAATGGGAATAAAGCTTCTGTAAGAAAAAAGGGGAGGAGGGCGGAGGGAGGCGAGGGGATTGGGAAAAAGGAGTCAAGACACATCCCATGCAGGTACAAATTCTTTTTGATGAATGTGATCATATGTACATTTAAATTGTGCCAATAAAATTAATTTTACAAAAAGGGCAGTGCTCATGCACATGATATGTTTTGTAACATCTGTTCAAAACAAATCCCATACTGCACAGCAAGACTTCCTTGTGATGTGGGTACATGTGCTGGTGCACTAGGGAGAGGAGTAGAAGTCTTCCCCCATTTGCAGGGAGATGCCCACATGGTAGGGTTGTGGGTGGCTGTTTCTTTTTTGTATTTATCAGTGTTTCTAAATGATCTGGTGTTGAGCACATCCTTGTTACTCTGATATGTAATCGACTCTTAAAAAATACACTCTGTCTTGTAGTGTTCCAACTTACAGGAGGAAATACTCCTCAGTTCTCCATGTGAAATCCACGAAGGTGTCACTGGGAACAGACATCACTGGAGTTGGCCTGGGAGGATGGAAGGAAGACAAACGAGAGATGGAGAATGCAGGGAGTGCAAGAGAAGGGATGAGGAAAGAATTAGGTGTGTTTCACACATGCGCCAACTCCCCATGGTAACTGTGATCACATATTGAAAACACAGACTAATAAAGATTAGTAAAGGAGAGAAAGAAATGGAGAAACTTTTATAAATAAGAAAATGTCCTTTATAAGAAAAAGTTGACAATCTACTGCTTATATATAAGCTACAGCCCTGAGTTTCAAAATACGTATTTTTTTAAAGGGGAAAGAATTGTACCTCAGTAGAATTCTACCCTCCCATCCCAGTGTGGGTAACTGGAGTGCTGGGCGTGCTCTCTCAGATCGAGCATGACCACTACGATGATCACATTATTATTATTTATTGTACAAGCTATGACAACTTTCAGAACAAACAGGAAGGTTGCTATTAGTAGTTCAGGGCAACGGGCATAAACTGAATCTCTCCCCACATTTCAAGAGGCCTCAGCTGACCCTGACCCCATCCATGACCCAAAGCTTGGGGCTGGGCATCCCCCTCATTCGTCTCCCTATTGCAGAGAAACCTATCACTCTGCTTTCTCTTACCTGTCCCAGCCTATTTTTAAAGTGACTTTATATTTTTAAACAGGCTCTCACTAAGTTTCCCAGGCGGGCTTCAAACTTTGGATCCTCCTGCCTCAGCCTCCAAGAGGCTAAAATTACAAGTGTGTGCCACCAGCCTTTGGTCATCCAGAGGCTTTTAAATCAGAGATTTTATGCCTGTGCTGTGCTGGGGCTGGTTCTGCACTTACAGAGTGGGTCGGGCTCCCCGCAGCCTCTTGAGGAAGCTGCAGCTCAGTACGGTCTGGGTAGCTTGGGGACGGACTATCCACCTGGACACAGAGCAGGCTCTAGAGCACACTGGAGCATGGCTTCTAGGGGGACAGCTCTTTGCATTTCTAAAGGAACTGTCTCGTACCTGTGTCACATATCTTTGCACTACTGGAGTTTCAAATAAAAATACAAACTCGAATTTGAGCAGGTATTTGAAAATGCAGTGGACTTTATGAGAAATGGTTGTGACTGTGTACTCAGCATGGTGCTAATACAAAAAGTTCTGAGTTGAGCAGGATAGAGCATGCCTGTAACCCAACTCTGTGGGAGGCTCAGGCAGGAGGGTGCAAGCTGAAGGTCACTCAGGACAACTCATTGGATCCTATCTCAAAGCTTAGATAAAAATGAAAAGGGCTGGGATTATACTCAGGGACAGTTAGAAAATCCTCTGATTCAATTCCCAACATAGCCAAAAGAAAAGCAGATTTGACTTTGAAATAGATTTCTCTTTGTTTTCAGCATTCTTTCCAGGCTTAATATTCTATAATTTATGTGGTCATTACCGTCTGTTATGATGATGATTAATATTGACTAAGTGTCAGTAACATTTTTTTAACAACTGGAAAATCAACAAATTCTAAGGTTTCCTTGCAAAAAATGATTTCCCCGAACGTCAGCTCCTGAAAACTATTTTAAACACAAATTGGCTTCAGTTGTGTTCAGACTAGCTGAATTCTTCTGAATTTAACCCACGTTTTAAAATAAGCACACGCACGCATTACATCTTCAGCACACGGTTCACATGGCACGTGGATGCCACCCTCGCATGTGCACACTTGAAATTCCTCAGCGTAGAAGCCTGTCGTTTCGGATCCACAGTCCCGGCCCGGCCCTCGGCAGAGCTAGGCAGGCTGTCGGCCGATCCCTGGCCCAGGGGAGGGGCGACGAGCACAGAGCAGGTAACTGGATCTCTACACGTGGAGTCTTGTTGATGAAAATCCTGTAATTGTACCCAGAAAATGTGCCGCGGGGCAGCGCTGGCTGGAGTGGATCTGACTAATCAATGCCACGTGAGGAACTTCTCAGACTCTGTCCCGAGGACAGAACCTCGCACACTACAGCGAGCAGCAACATCAAAGGATTCCGGCTTCACTTACGTGTCACTGAGCAGTGATAGGTACAGAGGTGGACCCGCTCTGGGGGCTGAGGAGTCGGCGGCCTCGAATCAGCCGGTCCCTGAAGCGCTCTGGCCAGATCCGGGCATCTGGGAACAAGGCGGAAAAAAGAGATGGAAGAAATTGATGTCTCAAGAATCACAACATGCTTCCTCCCTCAGGCAGCTGTGGGAGCACAGGGGGAGTCAGCTCCCTCTCTCCAGTCCGATTTCATGTTTAGAACATGTATGAAATTTGAAAAACCAGTAAAGACCAGGAAGAAGAAAATGAGACAAACAGAAGCAGAGGGGAGTGTGAGGGTATTGAGAGGCCCGCACAGATAGTCACTTCTGCCAAGTCCCCCATGTTCGTCCCAGTTCGCGTCCCCTCTGACTTTCTGTCTACAAAAACTCCTGGGCTTGCCACCATGTTGAAGGGATCAGATGAAATTCAGGTGGGTTCAGCAGGAAGGTGGCAGCACTCACATGACGGGCACAGCCTCAAAGAAAGCAAAGTCAGACGTTCACGGAGAGAGAGCGACGACCGAGAAGGCAGGGCTGGTGTGAGATGGGAGCGGAGGAGGGCCACGGGGCTGCAGAGGAAGGGGAGAGGGTCAGTGAGGAAGAGTCAGGAGACTATCTGGCTATCTCAGTGTCCTGAATGAATCAAAATGCCTCCTTTCATGGTTACTTACACCATGAAGTCATGTGGCACCAGAAACAGACTACGGAGGTGGAGAACTCATTGTCATGTTTTCATCTGATGTAAACTGCTATGAACATTCTGAGTGGATTCAGATGTGAGAAGAAGTTGTGGAAGATCATTCAGAGCTGCGCAGGGAGCGGCCAGCGCGATGGAGTAACTATGTTTGAGGTGGGTTCACGGCAGCAGGGCAGCGCGCTTTCCTGTTTTAATTTCAGCATTCGTCATAGTTCCTGATCACACCTAGTAATGGGGTCAGATCATAAAGGAGGAATAAGTCTTTTCAGAGATTTGTGGTTGACAAAAATCATGGATCTCGCAATATGTTTTGAGAATTATTAACGGCACAAATGTACTAATCCTGTTAGGAACTGGAATCGTGCAGAATTCCTTCTGGAGACATGAGCCTCCAGGGATGGAACCGGCCAAGTAAACCATCGCATGCTCCTGCAGCACAGTTGCCTCCTATCTGAGCTGTTATCCTTCCTCAGCGACGGTGGACACACATTTGCTAAGTTTTCTCTTCTGCAGTGTAGAGTGGCCTTTTCACAGGCGTTGGTCCCAGCACTTGTAAAACCACTGCAGACCTTTAGAGCAAGCTGTCTAAGCTGATCACCCCGGACTCCTTTATCTCAGCCTTGCGGGGCTGGGATTTGTCCCTGCTGGAGCGAAGATGGACAGGAGGGAAGACGTGGCACGGACACCCTCAATAGCTTTAGGAGGCAGCGCCTCCGTGAGTGTCACCTCCTCTGTGGCAGATCCTCACCTCTCTGAATGGTGAAGCTCTTCCAGGCTGGATGTTCACGTGAGCACGGGGATCGTCTTGAGTTCTGCCCCCTTCTGTCAGTACTGAGCTCTCATTGAGCCATTTGCTAAGGACGCTGCCACATGCCAGCGGAGGACCCAGAAGAGGTCTGTGTGACTTGTTTTCATGTGCAGATCTGTGTTGCAGAGCTGAGAACACACGTGGTGTCCTAGCCCGTTGAGTCAAGGATCCGTTTCTTTAAAATAGCTCCCGATGAGGAATCCAGAATTCAGTAGACTACCTGAGGGAGGGATTAAACAATACAAACTTTTCAAAACTCACTGTTTATACGGCAAAAATGGAGCACTAGAGTCAATTATTTAAATGAAAGTTTCTTAAAGATAGAGGAGTCCAGGCTGATAGTCTGTCCTGTTATTGTGAAATAAGGTAGAGTCCCAGCCAGTCTAAAAGTTCTGAGAAACCCCACCTCCCACATTGACGTTAGTAGAGACCTGGCTGCCGTTTCACTGATCGCGAGGCAGATGGCTGTCCAGGGCGGAGGAGAGATGCTCACACGTGTGTGGGACTCAACCTTCCACGCCTGGCTCATGCCAACTGGAGCAGCGTCTGCCCACCAGCCAGGCGTGACTCCCTCCACCTCCCCTGGCCTCCTCCATCTGGCCTGGGAAGGCCCCGGACACATGGGTACCCCGGGGCACTCTATGGAGTCTGCCGTCAGCTGGCACAAGAGCAGAGTATGAGTAGAGCGTTCAACCTGGAGCCTCCCCTCGCTCTGGAACCCTCGATCCCAGCAGGTCTGCACCAGGTCAGCGAAGTCACGCTGACCAGCCTGAGAAAGTCTTTGAGTTCCCGGCTCTGAGAGAGCTTCTGCGCACCCCCCACCCGCCAGCCATATCCTGGGGCGTCTCTCACCCGCCTTCGCTCTCTCTTTTCCCCAGGCTGGACCTGGAGACGTTGACCCCTGCGCTGTGCTCTCTTATTTAACCAAATCCCTCACCTTGTGGGCGAATCTTTGCCAGTTTGTGCGCCTCTCTCCTGGCTGAGATTTTACTGAGCTCACTCGGAGGAAACAAGCCCAGAACCCAGGGCAGATTTTTTCCTGCCTCTTCTTTCAACTTTGCTGATTGGACCCAGGGCTTCGGCAGGGGGAGGAGCCAGTCCCGCCCTCTACACCAGAAGGATGGAAAGAGCAGTGGTCATGCGCTGGAGAACAGAGTCCCTTCACCAGCTGCCTCTATGCTCAGAGAAAGAATAAAGTCCCAGCGGACCTCGGCCTTCTCTTGTTATCTGCCAGTGTCCCATCTTGCAAAAATGACATAACTGCATAAGTGCCAGTTTCTGTAAGCTGAGGAAAGCCAGACTACTTCCCTAAGGTTTTGGTGGTTAAAAATCTACATCAAGTGCTTAGAGCGGTGTCTTTTGTCTTGGCAAAAGAAGTTCAGGACATGCACTCCAGTGCTCTTCTCTTCCACTCTGTCGCCACCACCTCGATGACCTCGGCCTCTCGCATTGCCTCCCACCATCTGTAGTTATCTGGATTTTTTACTTTCCATGAGTATAGGGGTAATTTTTTTTGTTTCAAATTTCAAAGCACAAAATCATTACCATTTATAGTCCAAAAGATTCCTGCTAAGCATCAAGTCTTCTACCCTGAATGTCAGTCTCTCTGTCCTGCAGTAATGACTAGCCGGTTATTCTGTGTCACACACGTGTACACAGAAATGTCACGTGTGGTGTTTAGGCTCCTTCCTGTTATCGTGCCTTCCAGGCTCCATCATGCTCTGCCTTCAGCCCACACAGTCACTAGCTAGAGCTGGAGCTCACTTCTCTCCTTGTGACACCACGATCACCAGTTCACGGGAAGCTTTTGTTCCATTTCTGTCCTCTGAAAATCTGTCCCATCTCTTCCATCTTTGCACAAGGCTTTTCCTGTGCTACGACTGAATCTAGGGTCTTAACACAAACCTACGTTCCCAACTTTTCTAAAAACTTATTTTGAGCAAGGCTCTTGCTAAGTCACTCAGCTGCCCAACATGGATTCGAACTCATCACCTTCCTGCCTCAGCCTCCCAGAGTGCTGGGATTACAAGTGTGCATTCCCACACCTGACTTGAAGATACTCACTGTAGTTCTTGTGTATCACTTTCTTTACCTGTCCTTCTAAAAATGAGTGAATGCATTCTTATTTATGCAAAAAGTGCTAGGTATCCACACATTCATTTTGTGACTCTTTCAGCCTCTGGTCTATTTAGCGTCATAAAGTTGTGTCCGAATATCCGCTGCTGAGAGATCTGAGCCTTTATTTAAAGCAGTTTTAGAAATCTAATCCTGTGACGTCACCATAGGATCTTCGGTGCTTTGTAGGTCATTAGTGTGCAACAAAGCACACAAGAGAAAACAAGACAGGAGAAGAAATAGCACACTCTGCCTGCACGCGCGCCCTGTGCTCAGTGGCCTCCATGGACTCCGCTCTCATGTGGCATCTTCCTGACAGCCTCTTGGGCTTTGTGGCTTCTGTTTTGCCCTAAGCCTTCGAGTGTGCTGCTGAATATCTGCAAGTCTGTGCCACCCCAGCCTGTCGGTATCGACACAGGCAGAGCTCACAGCATCCCGGACAGATGGGTCTGGCATGAGCCAAGTGTTTGCTGATATCTCACAGTCCCAGATGCTCCAACTGCTGAGCACCCTGCCTGATGCTGCCTCACCCAGGCTGTTCTGAGGTGCATTCTGTGCAAGCATCAGACACTTGGGGCCATGCTGGTACATGACAAGTGCTGTCTGGACTGCTGGATATTTTGAAATGAAATGACAGCCAGGATCTGAGCGTCTCCAGAAGCGATGTGCACAGAGGCTACCTGGGTCCTGTTGGTTCTTGCTTTTCATGTCAGTCTGCTCATGAGTCCACGTCTGCAGCATGGAGGTGAATCTCCCATGTGGAGTCAATACATGCACATAACACATCTCGGTCTCGTTGTCCATCCCCCACCCTCACTCCTCCACCAACTCTTGGTCCCTTTTCTGTTTGAGGAAGATCAGTCTCTAGTTCCTGCTCTCCATCTTTAATTTTGCTCTTTATATTATGTTTCTCATACCAGAGAAAATTAAGCCCATGTGACTGGCTCAACTCACTCACCATTAGGACCTCAAGGTACCTCTGTGTTCCTACAAATGATTCGAGTTTGTCCTTTTTATAACAGAGTAGTATTCTATCATGTGTTAATACCACACTTTCTGAAAAAATTGATAGTTAAAATAAAAAAAGGGAAACACAGCTTACGGGTATAGGGGTGAGTTGTAGCGAGGGGAGGAGAAAGGGGGAAAATGAGAATCCTGATGTGTCAGGTACAGGTACAGACTCTCAATGTTGATCGTGATCATAATGCATGTATAAAATGTACCAATAAAATCAATGAAAAATACTGCACTTTCTTTATGCACTCACTGTTGATGGACTTCTAGGCTGCTTCCGGTGTCTGGTATAAGCCCTGGTGCTCAGGAGTCACTAATAGAATGTCTTTCACTGTTTTGGCCCCTCAGTTCCAAGCTGAAGGGCGTCCTCAGATTGGAAGTCATCTGTCCTCAGCCAGACGGAAGCACAGAGTTAGGGTTTCAGCTTCAGAGACAGATGCAGGATTGGTTTGTTTTCTTCACTTTTCATTCAAGTTCACACGCACATGTCTGCTGTTTCTCTTTAACTTCACTTCTGCGTTATTAGCCCTTGTTCGTGGCACGTAATGATCCCTTCACCTGGCAGCTGGTCACTGCACGTCTCTCCTGCTGCTCGCTTCCTCTGTTCAGGGACCTGGTGCGATCCCCTCGCTCCAGCTCCAGTTTTCGAAGCTCATCCTTGGAGCCAGAAGGTGATCCTCCTCCTGTGTGAAACAGCACTTTGATAGGTGCAGAATTCTGCAGGGAGGAGATTATGGGGGATCATCCTCAGAAAGCCAGCAAAAGGGGGCTCGGGGAGCCCTGGGAGAGTAGAATCCATGAAGAGGTGAGGGCTTTGTGCTAGGGACCCAGCTCACACCGTCAGGAGTTCTGGAGCAGGGTGGCCGAGGAAGGGGGTATCGCAGGGCAGGACATACCCTGCTGCGCTCACCCCCAAACCAAGAGGCACCCAGGAGGACACAGAATCTTGGGGGTAACACCTCCTTTCAGGAGATTGGGGAGCAGGTCCTTGCCTTCTATTGACAAGTTACCAATTCTTCCAGCACGTGGGAAGAACCAGGGCCACTGCCTAGTGTCTTTCCAGCAGCAAACACACTGTGATATTTTGTATGTGTGATTAAGCGGCAGAGATGTAATGAGTCTGACATCCTAATTGCAGACTGAGGCCCATGAAAGCCCATGTGCTTCTGTTTGGTGCTCGGGTCACAGTGGTGCAGGAGCAGGGACAGGGCTTCCACCTGGGTTCCAACTCAGGAACACCCTGCTGTCTACGCAGCTCCACATCTGATTTAGGTAAAAGACAAAAAGGAAGGCAGAGTGAGTTCACCTAAGTGCAGAACTCAACAAAACTTAGTGTCTGCTCCAGACAAAGTGAAGGTTCTGCTCAATGCAACAAGGAAGGAAACCACAGAGAAGCTGGAGGGAATTTGATGGTGTAAAGACTAGATTCCAGGTATCTTTAGAGCCTAAAATTGATGGGGTTTGGTACTAAAATTTGGTCTTATTAGAAAACAGGTAGAAGGCAACATAAAAATCAAGTCATCGTATTTCTACAAGGTAGTGATAAAGGCTTGCAAAAAAATTAAAATAGGAGGTGTGACTTAAACAAGTGGGGAATTCTATGCCAGGTGCCATTCAGATCAGAGATAGGGCTTCTATCTGAGAGGCTGCAGGGTGTGGAACCTCAGTAACTGTGTGGGATGAGGTTGTGCGAATTGGTGCAGCTGCTGGTTTCTAAGCTACAGGCCGTGAACAATGCCCTAAGAGGAAATGTGCTTCAGACCTCAAAACGGTTCTAGGGAAATATGCAAAATGCTAAAACCTGCCCATGGCGATGCTTAGGAGCAGCAGAGGCGATCTCACCGAGGTTGTGGGACAAGTGAAGGTTAGGGGCCTGGGCATCTGTCAGCATCAACAGTTCCACCAAATGTTGGAAGTGCAAGCAAAGTGATTCCACCCGACTGTCCAGGAATAATGGGGGATCACTGGGCCGAGCAGCCCCACACCTTGCTCAGAGTGTGGGAAAGTGGGCAGGTGGCTTCATCTTCCATGATGGCATCACATCTTGTCACACGTCATATCCAGGGTGGTGACAGACGTCATGTGAAACACCACTCTGTCTTCGTCCACCTCAGGCATCAGATCAGGCACCGTGCAGATTCTGGCTCCTCTCCAGAGTGAAAATGATCCCGAAAGGAAGATGTTCTGAATCCACTCAGGATGTGGAGGCAGCGGGACAGCACAGTGAAGACCCTCAGGAAGGAGGACTCTGGAGCTGCTTCAGGAAGCAGTGAGGACGGAGGGATGAGTGTGTTGTAAGTGAGGGAAGGATTTGGAGGATTTGAAGCAGTGTATCTTAAATTCTAACAACTTTCTTTAGCATTAATCATATCCATGATCAGATATTGTATGGTTTTAATAGTTATAAACGATATATATACTCCCAGGAAACTTTTCATAATTTGATGAGAATTATAAATGACATGGTAAAGCAGCAACAATACCGAAAGCAATATTCCAAATCAATTAAAATGAGAAAAATTAAATAAGAACTAAATAGGCAAACTCTGGTCCTATATTGGAAGACTTGATATTTTTAGAATTCCAGTTATCTCAAAATTGATATGGATACTTAATATAATCAAAATGAAAATCTCAACAAGGCTTTTATAGAAATAGATTCTAAAATGTATAGGATAATGACATTCATCGAGAATTACCAAAAGAATTTTACATAGTAAAACAAATTTAGACGGTCTACCATTCTGGCTTCAGAAATGTAATCAGGACAATGCGTGTAAACTGAGGGCCAGATATAGCCATCAATGGAGCAGAAATAGGAATTCAGATATACACATATACGCTCATGGCCGATGTGTCTTTAGCAAGTATTGGAAATGGAAAATAAGAGTTCTTTTTGGACACATGTTGCAGCCTTGACTGAAAAATGAGCATCCTCACATCATACACAGAAATAAGTTGAAATGGATGACATTATAATTAAAATATAAAGATGTAATTCTAGAAAAATGCAGACAGCAACACTGTTAGTTTAAAATAACTCGCTATTTCTTAAAAGGTACAATTTAAGATCTATAGAAAAAATAAAATTAACAACTTTTTGAGTTATATTCTGGAAGACTCCACTAGAAGATAAAGAATCTAATGACATAGTGAGGTAAAATTTTCATATGTTCATCTAGCAAAATGATTGTGTTCAAAATGTAAAAAGCAATCTTCAAATGAATCAATAAGGTGAGAAAAGCAGCTAGGTCACTGGAACAAATCCTTTCCAGAAGGATATCTGTAAGTGGCTGGAAGCCTATGAAAAGACATTCAACATCTTGAGTAATTATGGGAATGCAAACTAAAACTACAAGCCATGAAATGACACACCTAAAGAAATGATAAAAGCAAAATGACAGATGCTGGTGAGAATGGTCAAGGTCAGTTCTTGTAGAAAAGGTGAATTTAAAAATAGCATGACCAGTTTGGAGAATGGTCTGTCAGTTTCCTTCAGAGACAAATACCTGATGTCCACACTGATATCATCATCTACAAAAGATGAGATACTTTTTATATAAAATATATGCATATATGTTCATATCAGATATATTTGCAATAGCCAAACCTAAAAAGAATTCTGCTTACCAGTATGAAACTTTCTGAATGTGGTATATCCATACAGAGGAATCTAACTCACCCATGAAAAGGAACAGATTGCTGATAAATGTAGCAGCGTGGACTTATCTCAAAATAATCCTGCTAAGTGAGAAAGTGGACACAAAAGGACATGATCTGATCAGTATTACATTGTATAAAAGACAACACCAATCTATAGTAACAGGAAGCAGATTAGCTTTTATCAGAGGTATATGATAAAAACTTCTTGGTGTCTTGATGACCAGTATAGTTTAGAAGGCACATATTTCAGTAGCCATAGAACTGGCCATTTAAGATAATTCATTTTATAACATATAATGATATGCTAAAAAAATCAATATATAAAAAAGGCAGACAAAAAACATTCATGTCAGATGTCAATAATGTATTTTCTGTCCAAACTCCACAAAGATAGACAGACTGAAACTAAGTACACAAAATTACACTTCAAACAAAAAAGAAATCAAGAATGAGAATTTAAATATAATCTAAATATAATACATTTTATTTAGATTATTTTTAACTGAGCTTATTGACAAATTTTAGGAATACATTTTTCATTGAGAATTTGTACCTGTCCATGATATATCTTTTTAAAAATTATCTTTATTGGTACATTATGAGTACACATCATAATGTCCATGATATATCTTGATTCTCACTTTTTCCCATTCTCCTGCTCTTCCAAAAATCTCTAACCCCATTATATAAATAAATTTTGTTTCCATTTATTTTCTTTATACTATCAGATTTTTTCTTTCCCTTCTTCACTTTCCTCTGCCCCCACCCATTTACCTTTTCTTTCCTTTTGAGCATTTTCTTCCTATACTATTTTAAAAACATGTTTCCTGAAAACACCTGTGTGAATCAAATGATCAGTGTGTTTCTGAGTTAAGACATCTCAGCATTGGATTTTGTCAGTATATGAATAGATTAATAGAATAACTGGCAGAGGCCACATGAATCTCAAGAGAGCAGAAGGAGGCATTTAATAAAATTCACCTTCTGCGTGTAGTGGAAAAACTGGAGACTAAATGAGAAGAATATAAAGATAATTCATCACATTTTATATAAAGTTCTATAGCAAACATCATACGCAATGTGAACACTGTAAATGCATTTCTTTTAATATATTCGACGAGGTGGTGTGTCTACCACAAGCCATGATTCAAGACAGTACTGAGGGCCTGAGTAGCTCAGAAAAAAAGATTGTTTTTCAAAGAAATTATTTTTTAAAGCATATACATTGTTGGATGTTGCAATTTTGTTTCACACTCTTCTCCTCACCTTTTTGTGCTCTCCGGCAGGTGAAGTTTTATGGAGAGCTTTGAACTCAGTCTGATCTTCTCTCTCTGTAGCAGTGGCTGCATTTCCATGCAGGGGAGATTTTCATTCTCAGCTGCAGACTTATCGCACAGTTTGGCCATGAATAACCAACTCTCTTTTTATCTCTTTGGAAACTGATCTTCTCATCTCTAGATATAAACCTTCGTCTCTATTTTTTATTTATTTTTGGTGCTGTTCAGCTTTTTAAGCGGGTATTCAGAGATCTCACTTATCTGTGTATGTAATTTTTTTAAATCAGTACCATCATTTAAAGTCTTTTTAGTGGTTTAAAACTTCTGAACTGCTGTCCATTTTCTCTACGTTCCTCTCCTGGCTTTTCTTGAGACATAACCTCTCTCCTTACAGTTTCCACTGAAGCTTTCACTGTCTGGCTTCTTGACTGAGCGTTTGGAGCACATTTTTCCATCTCCCTCCTAACTGCTCGTTTCCTATTAAGCCCTTATACCTTTATTCACGCTCTTGTTTATGGAGGTAAAGATTTTAATTCCGTCATTTGCTACACTGAAACATTTGTGTTTGGTTTTGTTACTGTGTTGTTTATCTCTGTTACTTCACTCTTTTCTTTTTAGTGGGCAGAGTGAGGGCAAGGTTTTCCTTGATTACTGTTTGCTTTTCAGTGTGTTAGTTCTTTGGGGAGGAGTGCAGTGCTGGGAAGGGGGTGCAGGCGGTGAAGTGTGTGCAGGTGAGTGAACTACGTGGAAATGTAGCTGTGGGCAAGTCCCTGCCGGCTCCGTGGCAGGCAGGAGGCGGTCAGCGTGGAGCAGGTTTGTCAGCCAGGAACAGAGGCCTTGCTCTCGGAGATTTGAAGAGAAAGAGCAGATGACCGTTTCCAGTGAGTAATGAGGGTCCCTGTGGCCAGCGTCATAAAACTCCTCCTTCGTAAACCTGCAGAAGCCTAATTAACCAGAGAAGCCAGGCATTTGGGAACCACAGAAGCTTTGAATTAGGTTTTCAAAAATACTATTAAAAGGAGAAATAAAACCCTCAGAAGAGACCAGTTGACTGTTGCAAGAGGACTTCAACAAGATGGCAGATTAATACGGGCTCACATGCGTTCAACTCAAGGTGGGCTCAGCGCATCCCAGTTCGGTGCCCTTTCAAATGTATATTTCAATAAACATTACAGCTTCCCAACAGACTCCAAGTAAACATGCCTGCGGAGAAGAGAGAGGCCCACTCAAGTGATGAGGCCGTCGTCATGGCAACGGCGAGGAGTGGGCTCTGAGATGGCGGTTTAATGCCTCCCAGAGCTCCTGGGCCTGCGGTCTCTGCTGACATCCTGGGAACCTACCTTCTGCCTCAGGCCTTTAAAAATAGTCAAAAACGTGGCCGCTGGGGTTTCCAGTGTGTGACCCAGTGTAACAATGCTCCCCCACCTTCATCCCCCTGCCTGTTCCTAAGCAGACACAAATCCTTGCACGGTGAGCCGTCTGGACAGTCAGTTCATCCCCATGTGTCTCATACGTGTCCCTCATTTTATATAACATCTTAACCACAAGTGGCTTCAGAAGAGAGAGGCACAGAGCTGCCTGCAGAGTCAGATTACGACGTCCTGGGCAGCTCCTCACGACCTGGCTCTATTTTGTCCCAATTTGTATCTGATATAATTGGGACCAGTTTTAACTCATCCCTGCATATATTTAAAAATATCTGATCAAAAAGCTTTCCTCTAATGGCTTAGTCAGTCTAATTTGGTCCAAATTTTTATTGTGAATGTTTATTATATTATTAATTTCAAGGGATATTAAATGTTTAAACCATAAATCTTCTACTCTGTAATAGCCACCTTTAGTAAAAAGAAAAATAGGTAAGTCATCTATCTGAATTATCCATAGCTACCTTGAACAAAGACAGTCCAAAATGTGAGGTGGTTTATACCAATTTTCTCACTGCACACATAATTTTTATTATTACATAGAGCTGTGTTCAGTATCCTAAAGTCTAGAACAAGGCCTGGGACTAGTTGACTCTCAAAAGTACATACGAGGACTTGAGCTCACACTTCTCTTGCGTCTGCAACTTCACTACATGATGAGATCTGAGTGCCAATATTTGATTTCAGAAGCAAAGCCTGACTCATTCTGCCAGACAGCCTCGTGGGCTCATACTCCATTATGGCTTTCTGCACTAAAGCTGGTGAGTTGTCTCTCTGTTATTCTGAGAAGTCCTGGTCAGTGTAGATAGTGACCTAGAAATTGGCTTCTATTAAGGAACGGAGCAAAGTGCTTTCCTCCAGGATTGGAGTTTCATGTATGAGGAGCACATAAAATGGTGACATTACAGAGTTGCCAATTTAAGAAGAGCCTTTAGAAGAGGTCCGGATCCAGTCTGCTTATCGTCCTGGCTGGAAATGGGAGCTGGGACACAGAGAGGTGCCGGAGGTCTGCACCTGGAAAGAAAGAGCCCAGTGGGCCACCACTCCAACACCAAGACTGATCTCAGACTGCCAGTCGCTGGGACCATGAGAAGACACCTTCAGTCTTCTGTCACTTCCATCTTGAGGGGACGCACGCGTCTCCTGCTGCCAATGTTTCGCTGCTGGATAGGTCACTGTTCTATAGCCTGGGATATACATCTATGTGATGGCAGAGGGCAGGAGCCTCGAAGAGCTGGAGGACAACACGGGGACTTTAGTGATGGTGTGGGAAGACTGTGACGACTGTCCAAATGGCCTCCACCCTCACTGCTGTGACATTACTTCTGTCAAGAGTCGTGTTGGATGCTATTTCTCACATATATATACGTGTCATGTCAGTAGTTTATGTATATACATACACATGCACCCACATACGGGTAATCAGAAGACATGATAAATACTTGAACTTTAAAAATTTATTAAACTGATAGACACGTTGCCAACAATGTTGGGATCAGTATGCTCAAAGTAAGGGGGTATATCTTGACGGAAAGTAGTGGTAAGGGATTTTTACTGTGATAATTTCTTAATTGGAGCATTCACTTTATTTTTCATCAGTGTGCAATGATTAAATATTTATGGCCAAATAAAAACATGACGCTGTGTCCTTGTCCATCTTAGTCACCGGATCTGGTCCTGTGTGACTCCAGCTCTTCCCCAGAGTCACAATGACCATGAGAGGGGGACATTTTGATCCATTCAGGATGTGGAGGCAGTTGGGACAGCGCAGCCAGAGACCTTCCCTCACTTTGGACGGGAAGTTCTGTGCTCATCTACTAACTAGGGCTCTCGTCTTCCCGTGTGCAGCCTCCATGGCTTCTACAGCTTCCGTTTCTGAAGCGACACACTCGAACACAGGAGTGATATGCTGACAGCAGCCTCTTCCTTCTAGTCCCACCACACAAAGACAGAAGTTTGAAAACAATTAAGACAAGCTCACCATTCCCTAGAAACTGTTTCGTGCCAGGCTTTCCGAGCTTTCCAAGGCTCTTGTCTGGTTTTCTCTAGGCTAAGTTATCTTGACCCAATGTGCAGTGGAATTTAGGATGAATCGAGGGTATGGACCCACGTGCAGTCGGATAAGGTCAGGCAGGAGGTGAGAATCAAGTGGCTTCCGGCTGCTGGGGCTCCCATTTTTGAGTCTTTTGGAACATAATCAGTGGGCCTTGAGGGATCTGGTTCTTTCTTGCTCTCGTGGACATGAAGCAGGCTGGCCACTGCACCTGAGAGGCTGGATTGCAATGTTTTCTCTCGAGATCAGAGGGGACCCTGGCTGAGCAACTCTTTTGTCTCCAGAAAGCCTCCCTGTCTTGCACAATAGTGCGCTGGATTCTGTAGCTGGATTCTTCATTTACTATACCCAGTCCTCTCATTTTACCGCTACTAGGTTTTTATTCTTCCTCTTTGAAGCCCTCCTGCTTCCAAAATCAGAACATCTCTGTGTTACAATGACGCATTGACTTTCTTCGTCTCTGGGTAACAGAGCCCATGAGCGATGCTCCGTATCATTTCAGTGCTATCTGGCGACACCCTAAGAAAGGGAAAGGGAGACTCTTCGTCTGGCCCCTGAAAGTGATCCCGCGTCCTGCCCGGGAAGCCAGCTGCTTGTGGAGACTCGGTTCCCAGGAAGAGCTTTCACCGGCTTGAAAGGTCAAGACACGCAGATCTGTCAGGCCCAGTATGGGATCAAAGACATACTCCCTGGAGTCACTGTTGCTGATATGACATCTGATCAAGTGAGGGACATGCAGAGAATCTAGTAAGTATGGATAGGTCCTCTATGTCCAGCTCCAATGAGAATGATTTGAGAACCAGAAATGCTCCAGCCTTTCAATACTCGTATTTTCCCTTTTCTTTTTAGGGTCTACATTTGGGGATATAATGGCTGCTTTCCTTGTGAGGAGCTGGCCTATGTACACAAACAGCTTAATTCTCTTTGTGGTCCTTTCTGCTCCCCACCCCTCCATCTCTCATTTCTTCTTACCTGTTTCCTGTTGTCTATCTTTTATTTTGCTCTTTAACATATTTATACTTGGGTTTCTCAGACAAGAGAAACCATTCAACATTTAAACTTCTGTGTCTAATTTATTCACTTAATATTTTGGCCCCAAGGTACCTCCACTTTCCACAGATGACAGATTTATCCTTCGTTATGACAGAGCAGTACTCTATTATGTATAAATACTACATTTTCTTTATTCATTGATTTTATTGGTACATTCTATATACACATAATCATAATCAGCATTGATAGTTTGTATCAGTACATGACACACCTTATCATTTTTTCCAGTTTCCCTGACCTCCTTACACCCCCACCCTGTCCATTCACTTGCTGGTAGACATATACGCCTCTTCCGAGAATTAGCTATTATGAGTTATACTGCTCTGCACATGGGTATGCATGGATCATTGTGATATAAATATCTTTATTTCTTGTCCTAGAATACATTGGAAGTGGAATAGCTAGATTAATAGAATTATAATTTGACTCTTTGATACTGATTTCCATAATGATTGTAGCAGTTTTCACCCCACCAATCATGTTGGACAGTTCCTTTATCCCCACAGCCTCTCCAGCATTTGTTATTATTATTTGATTTCTTGTCAAATATTCATATCTTTATATTTTATGGAATTGTGGTCAGTAGAAAAGCATGAGTGTGATTTATACCTGTGTAATTTGGTGTTTGTGATGAATACTATTTAGAGAAAGGTTCCCAAACCAGCCACTGTATTTCAGACCTGTGGAGGTTCTCTACCCTTTAAGTTTTCCTGAGTGATATTTTTTGAAGTATTTGATAAACTCTCCAAATTCTGATGACAACAGTGGGTTGAGCTTACAAAACTGAAACTGATGGACTTTGAAACATAACCAAAAACAACCAATATTTTCCAAAGAAAATGTTGAACACTGGAACATTTGTGGTGAGGATGGATTCCAGGTACCTGCACATGAGTACGGTTTTAGACATGCCCATGAGTTTGTTTTTCTGGAGAAGGAAATAACTTTTCAGCCACAGATATTGTAGTGGTCCTTTGCCTCATATTAGAACTGTGCAGAGTTCTACATGCTTTTTTGGTTTTGCTTTTCTTATGAGTGAATGCCA
Organism: Petromus typicus; assembly: GCA_004026965.1. Lineage (NCBI taxonomy): Eukaryota > Metazoa > Chordata > Mammalia > Rodentia > Petromuridae > Petromus > Petromus typicus. Next base: position 126,914 of record PVIR01000533.1, read on the forward strand.
ACTTTTCCTGTTTTCTTTCCACACATATGAGGATCCTTTTGTGGTCTCTCCTGAGAGACATGTTCTCTTTTCACCGTTCCTAAAGTCACCAGCTGTCCCTAGAGCACGACCCACTCTTGTTCTCATGACGAATGCTCGCGAGGAAGCTTCTGTCCGTCCTCAAAGTGTCCTCTTTTTAAAACCACCAGCCAGTGTGGTCCGCAATCGCCAAGTTCCAGAGTCGGACACCATGGCAACTCGCACGGCTCTGCCGCTTCTGACAGCCTGCGTGTCTAACTCCTCGCTGGCTCTTCTTGGTTTTACTGGTGACTTTTCCTTTCAATGAACCTTTGTTTTCACAAGGTGCGAACTCCACGCTTTCTCAGTGGCTCTTTCTTTGAGCCAGTGACAGCTCGTGTCTCCCCAACAGCAGCTCTCCACTCAGCGAGCTGCGCAGGTAAAGGCTCTGGCATCTGCTTTGTGAAGCTATGGCAGGGGGTGTCTCTGCTCCACCAGCCTTCGGGAGGTGACTTCTGCTGCTCACTGTTGGTTTTGCTTCTCAGGTGGACCAGACATCCTGACTAAGAGTTAACATCTTAACTAAGAGTTAACATCTTAACTAAGAGTTAACAGGCGGATGGAGAGTAATACACACACACACACACACACTCACACTCATAACCAGAGGCTCCTCTCTTCACCAGGTACCTGTAAGTAGGTGAAGGTCAGACAGGCGAGACAGTCCGGAAGACCCCATGTGCAGAGCTTGGCTTCTCCTGTGGCCCAGTCCTCTAGTCATGAAGGAACTGGTGGCCCCAAAGCTTCAGAATCCCCGGGTAAGTCCTTCCTTCAAGCAAGAAGGAAATGTGGTCACTGTATCAAGGTGACCCCTGGGAAGACTTGTCCCTCTGATATGTCATCTGAACCTAAGGGTTGGGGAGTCTGGGGGGCTGGGTCCTCTGAGTGCTCTGCTCCTTCCCATCACAGGAGACAAAGGGGCCATGGAGAGAGAGGCCACAGAAAGAGAAATGGGCCATGGGGAGAGGGCTTGAGCACCAGCACACTGAGGAGGTCACCTCCAGGAGCTCAGAGTCCCCTTGGTCAGTGACAAGAGCCCAGGAATGGGGTGGGCACACTCGAGCTCCTCCGAGCCCCCAGCCATGTGAGTTCAGGCTGTGGATCTCCCTCACCCTCATGGTCTCTGCTCTCCCCTCCCCACCTGGGCGCCTGATTCCCGCAGCAGCCGTGAGGAGGCAAGGAACAGGCCTCACTGGGTGGGGCTCCTGCACACTGCCCAGAAGGAAAGCGTGCAAAGTATCAAAATCAAATGCTGGAGGCCCTGAGATGAGGAGGCCTGAGAGAGGTGGGGTTGTGGAGGGGCCTCATCCCCCAGACCTCCGAGTGAGCCGGGCGGCACATGAGGAAGGACTGGCACAGCGGGGCCCCAGGCAAAACGGGCAGTGACCCAACAGTGCAGTCAGACACTGACCCAAGAACTGATTGGCTGTGAAGCGGAAAGTTCCAGCCCCTCCAAAGTGAGAAAGGAGACCCCAGGGCAGACAGTGGAGCGCGGAACCCATCTCCATCCACAGGCAGCGAAATGGAGGCGGCTGACACGACAGGTGACAGAAGGGAAGGGTCTCTCAGTGTCACTGTCTTAAGTGAAATTCTTTCTTCTCCTTCTGAAATAAAAAGTTCAACCGGCATCTGATACAGACAGTGAAGACGGAAAATAATGGTCCAACGGTGGTGTTGATGGGGATTCAATAACTGTCACTCTTTAAGGTGTGTGGTGGGAGCAAAGACGCAAGAGCATCTGTGTCTAGGGGACATCGAGTCTACTATAGGGACAATTATACACGTGGCCCGGGGGCTGAACAGCTGAGGGTAGGAGCTGAATAACTTTGTTACTCACTTCTAATGACAGGACAAGGACAATATTTTTAAAATTAGAAAGAATTTATAACTAAAAAATGCTGCAGTTTCAGACTTTGCCCTGATCCTGCCTGCTCCCCTGCCGTGCTGAACGTGTGTAAGGGGACTTTTATTTGCAAACTTGCCCTGTTTAGGACTTTATCATTCAGATTTCCCACCGCTGGGACAAAACACTGACTCCCACAACAGAAAGGAGGAGGGGTTTACCTTGGCTCATGGTGTTAGGGGTTCAGTCTGTGGTGGGCTGCTCCGGGCAGGAGCTTCATGGCTGAAAGACACAGTGGGATACAAGATCCTTAGTTCATGGCACCCGGAAGCAGAGCTAGGGAATAGCACCAGAGGGGAAGGGTCGAGTGAGCAGATGTTGACCTCAAGGTCACCCTCCTCGACACACTTCAGAACGTGGTCCACTGATCTCCCAGGCAGGTCCGAGCCAAGCGAGTTGATTTTCATAGCTATTCACATACTGCTTTCTTAAATCCATCCCTTGTCTTCCACTTAAGAAATCATATGACAGTGTAAACTATGGATTAGCTTTGGGACCAGCTTTAAGTATCTTCTCATTCAATGTTTGACTGTAAGTTCCTTTTCATTGCATTGTATCAGATTTGTTTTAGATCACTCTTAGGTAAGTGATCATAACACACAGCAAAGCAAGATGTAAGCTGCTGGAAAGCATATATTCCATTAAACATTGTTAGGTTAAAAAATGCTACCAAGAACTTAGAATTTTGATGAGCAGTTTTAAGAAGCTCTGAGCTTTCTGCTGAGGGAGAAGGATTCAACAGTTTCATGTCAAGTTGGAGACAAAGGGCTGTGGGACCGTGGGGCTTCTGTGATCTGACTGTAGATCGACCAGCTGCTTTTGATGGAGGAGTCAGGTATTAAGCAACATCTTTCTACGTGGAGCCTAGAGGATTGAACAGGAGGGCACAACTGCGCTTTATTTAGGGCAGGGCCTGTTGCTCAGCCTGTGTTCAGACCATGGCCTGCTGACTCCAGACCTCCTGCCATCCCAGCCTCTCGCGGGCCAGATCTTTGTGCTTCTGCCTGATATTATAAAATGTCCTATGTCCTCACTGTCAAAGGTCTGATTTGAATAACAAAGCATCACACGTGTGCATCTAGCATCAGCGTTGCTGGGGACACAGCCTGGTTCCCTCTAATAACTACCACTTTTTCTCTGTGCATTTGACCTCTTTCCTACCATGCATACATTCAGCTCTACTAAAATAGTATTTCAAGTGCAAGTTCACACATCCTGGATATTTTTTCCCATTTCTTTTCTGCTTCAGACTTAAGGCTAGAAAATTCAAAAGTATACACGACTGGTGTGTGCTGGATAATTTTTCCTTTTTCACATACCATATCTAATTTGACAAATAATAAAATCCATGTTTGTCAAGGGTTCCACCCAAATCTTAGTAAGGAAAAGTCATGGTCAAATTATCACACTGCTAGCAAGTTAAAGAAAAAGTGTTTAGATGTAAACATGTCTTGTTCCAAAATTTATGTCTGTTTACCAAATCCTGCAGGTCCTCCAGTGAGCTGCCTGGAAATGGAGCATGAGCAGTCTTCTGCCCTTCCTGCCTAAGAAGACACACACACGTGAAGGTTGTTTGGAGTGCTTCCCTACTAACCTAGCTGGCAATCACAACAACAACAAAACAACACAACAAAATGTGACGTGGGCACAAGGATTAATATTAGTGGGTTGTTAACAGCATCGCATTTCACTTCCCTCCCTGTTGGCCTGACTGCCATGCCTCATTTCCTACTCTGCTTTTCTCTGGTGTCCCTCAGAACATGGCTTGTCCAGAGCTCTGGGAGTGGAACTTCCTGCTGTGTCCTGCACCTCCTCGACCCACTGATTATTTGGGAACTATCTGATTCTTTCCAAAACCTGCACTTTTGGAAAGCATCTGAGTCGTCTTCCATCAGATCCTCATTACCAAGTCCTGACACTGCGCTTGTAAAACCAGCATGTGAGTTTCAGTAACATGACTCATGCAAGGATTCAGCTAACCCAAAGCCTGCTGTCACTATCGGGAGCTTGGAAGGCGCTGCCATGGGTGAAGCGATTTCTGCTTCTCTTCAAAGGCCAGGTGAAGATTCAAATCCTGAGCGGAGACCAAAGAAATATGGCCATATCCGGTTCCTCTGCATAGCCTTTGCTTGACTAAAAAGCTCATTTAATTACTTTGCTTTGTAAACTGTTAAGTAGTTTAACTGGGTTGTAGAGAAAAACTCTCTATGACATTAACTGACCTTCCTGAAAGCTCATTTCTCTCCCAACTGCTCCTACTGGAATCAGTTCCAGGAGTGATTCACAATGAGCGGTTTATTAGCTTCCTGAACGTGTTTACCACACGCCAGATGTCTGTCTCCCTCGTGCCAGTCTCTCTTGTCTTTCACTGACCCTGCAGTAGAAGCTGCTGCCAGGAGCGTCACCGGGGAGGCGTGTCAGGGAGTGAGGGTGGTGGCACACCTGGTTCCCAGGAGAAAGGAGTCACAACCCGGGGTGGGCTGAGGGCTGGGCTTGCCAGGCGAGTTTATAACGAGGACAAATGTAGCTCTGTCCAGGACACAATTTAGAATACATGCTTTTCTTAGAATTCTCAGTGCCCTTCAAGGATTTAGAACTTCTTTGATTAGATCCAAATTGAGAAGAAATGACTGTAAAACTAGCCTCCATTCCTAGACTTATTGCACAGTGAGTTTGAACTCAGTTTTTCAGAAATACATCTTATTAACCCAAGTGTTCTGCATAAAAGTTGTGAAGTCTTTGCTTTACCACTTGTGTGACGAGAAGACCAACATGCTGGCCCTTTGGTTATGCCAAACAGAATGTGAGGTAGGCATAAAATTAGTGCCATGTTGGGACATATATTTTGATAAAAATGAATTAAATGGCACTTTACAACAACTGAGTGTCTCGAATCTTTAATTCTCTAAGTAACACAGTTAACAGCATACTTCACAAATTTCCATAAAAATTAAAACCAAGTTATGTGTTTTCTCTTTAACATAGCCATTGCATACATCAGTGCCAACACACCCACTGTTTCAACAGGTTTTTCCACATATTTTATTTCATAGTTACATCAAGAGTCTCCCTAATAATTTCTGCATAATACACGAAACATTCACAGATCACAATGTGAAATACAGAACAAGCCAAAGTAATCCTGGGCTAGCAAATATCTGCTACAAAAATATTGGAAATACATTGAATAATATTGGCTAGATATAATTTGGGGGTAAAGATTACTAGAATCCTTCATACTTTTTATTACTATATATTTATTATCAGGGCCATGAGCATAGAGAAAAGTACTTTTATTTTATAGAAATCCAAAGACATCAGTAAGTAGTGGTATAGACTGCGCTGAGCAGATGCGCCTCCCAGCCAGCCCAGTAGAGGCTGGAGAGGCTCACAGAGGTGAGGGATGGCTGGGAGGTAAGAGCACAAGGGCCCTTGCGCATCGGGAAGGTTGTGGTATTATGCCTATGAAGTCAGACAGGATTTACCGTGGTGGGATGGTAGGTCATTATATTGTCTTTATTAGCTGTTATTTTTTAATTTTTAAAAATTGGCCTAGAGTTCTTTAGTATTCTGAGACAACAAAAGCAAAGACTAGGAATGTTTGTAGAAAATTTGAACAGGATTGGTGCTTGACCTCAATGACCCTCATCGGGAGTTTTCTTTGTCACTGGACTGAAATCCATGTCATGGGAGGAAGAGTCACACACAGTCGGGGCACAGTCGGGGCACCTGGCATCCCGTCCACCAAGTGAGGTGTTCGGAACTCTGATCCCCACCTCTGTCCAGTGTTGACATGTAATAGACATTTAATGCACGTCCCATGAATTTGAGTGAGTTACTGATGGAACAAAGCTTTGAAAACAACGAGATTTCCAGCCCAGTCAGAAGGTGGGGAAGTGTTCTCCGTGCTTTGCACACACAGGTTGTGGTCCATCCCTGCGACCCTCACCTTGCCCGCTGGCCTCTGGGCTCCCAGACACCCTTGTCCTTAAGGCTTCTGGCCAGACCCAGGGTGGACATGTCCTGGGCTGTTGTGGCTCATGCGACAACACAGCTGTCACCAGAGGCTTGAAGGGCACAGCAGAGCTGCAGCCCAGGGCCTGACCAGGCCCTGGGCTTCACAGAGAGGGCATGGAGCTGCCCCTTTACTCTGTGATACACAGAAAGCCCCTAGATTTTGGCAGGAGGCCTCTTAGCACTTCTAGCTGTAGCGAATAAAACTGCTTTAAAACATAAAGCGTTGCTTACATACATTGTCAAGGAAATGAAATGGCGTGACCCACACCATCAGAAATGCAGACTTTGAGGGTATGACCACTACTTGAGACGGTGCCCTGGAGGGCGCATCTGGATGGGTCACAGAGACCTGATCTTGGTTTCCACATTGCCTCTCCACCCTTCTCTCTGGTGCTTCTCCCCCGTGGTGCTCCCCAGCCACCATGACTAAGGTGTCCCTGCCTCTTCTGTCAGCCACTCCGTGCCTGCCTGGGAGCCAGCCAATCAAGGCTCCATCTCAAAGTCGTGCTTTGCACACACAAGTTGAGCCAAACTGAACCTCTCTGATTATGTTGTGAGCGTCAGGCCTTGTGGCGCAGTGACAGGGAAACAACCCAGAGAAACACACACTGCGAACTGTGCACACAGACAAGACAGTGCCACCTCTCCTCTTGGGGCTCGAGGCAGCCCAGGGCCAGAGGAGACAAAGCCCCCAGCTCAGTCCCCTCTTCTTTACACCCAGGTGCCATTGTACACTCTGGCTCAGATGCCTGTCCCCGTCGGTCAGCACTGACAGGTCGTCCTCACACCTTTATTGTCCTATTATGAACTTTATGACAGAAAACCAACTTCAGACAGACACGAGGTATAAAGTGCCTATCGGAGCTGTCTTCTGCCCAGCTGGGGGACAACAGACAGAACTGGGCAGGGAGGAGTGAGCCCTTTGAGCGGGATTCAAGGCGGGAGGGGCCGGGCTTCTGCCTCAGCTGGCTTCTCAGGCCAGCTCTGAGCTCCACAGGCAGGGCTGGATGAGGGCTGCCCTCTGGGATGTTTTTGGGGCTGAGGTCGCCCCTGCAGAGTCTGAGCAGCGGCTGTGCGAGGTCCCTGCTGGGCCCCTGTATTAGTCGGCTTCCCATTCCTGAGACACTGTACCAGACACCCATGATTTAAAGGTGGGGGAGAGGTTCATCTGACTCTTAGTTCAGGGGGCTCGTCTGTGGTTGGCTGCTCCGAGGCAGCAGTGTCACATCGGAAGGGCGTGAAGAACACAGCTGCCTAGTTCACGGTGTGGGGGAAGCAGAGCAGGGAGCAGATCAGACCGGAAGGAGAGGGGCCAGGTTCCAAGGTCACCCCTCTGTGACCCACAAAATGTGTGCTTGCTCTGTTTGCCACCTGGGTGTTTCTAAACCAGAAAGGTTGTGCATCTGAGTTTAGCGGTCACAGCACCCAGGAGCAGACAGTGCAGACAAGGGAGGCACAGACACCGATGGACAACTCTTCCTTCTTGCTTGCTGCAGAGAGACAGTCCTGCCTAGCCATTCCTTCGGCTCTGCAGCATCTTGCAGCAGGTGCAGCCATCCTGCACACAGAGCTTCTGACTTGGTCCTACGCTCCGGCCTCACTTCCGCTCTCGCCCGGCGCTCTGTCTCCTCTCTTTGTGTCTCAGAAAACACTGAGTCCTGACTTGTTCCCAGGCTCAGATGTCAGGTCAGAGCAGGCCAGGCCACACCCCGAAGCCAGGTGCGTATTTCTGAGCTCAGGAAGCAGAGGCAGAAGGACCAGGTAGGGGGTTCCAGGTCTTTTAATTTACCTGGTTTAGAACAGACTTTCTGCAGTTTTTGAAAGAGCACAGCAGGAAGCTGAAAGACAAAGAGACAAATACAACTGTGTGGCCCCCAACAGGAGAAGCTGAGGGGAACAGCCAGAGCTAAGGCTGTGGAAGGCAGACAGAGGGGCTCCTTCCAGCCTCACCCCGTCATGACCGAGTGCATGGGCCTGCATCACAGACCCCAGTACAGAGCTGAAGTTTTAGTTCATTAGGACCTCAGCCTTTCCACACCTACAGTGTGAATTTCATCCGTTTATGGATCTGGCTCACTTACTCGGTTAAAGTCTGTCTTTTGAGCATTTGCTCTGTGCTAAGCAGAGTTCTGGATCACATTTTTGGAATATACGTGCTTACACACACATGCACACATGCGTGCTCACACACACACATACAGGGCCTGTGATTTGGGGCCAACCTTACACGCCCAACACCTGCTCCCCGGCTCTCACACCCCAGGACTTTCTGGAACTCCCCTCCTGCCCCTCATTCCCGCAGTCCCTGCCCCTGACAGCTGAGCTGCATCGAGTGGGACTGAGGTAGAGAACACAAACAAGGCCTCCATATCCCGCCTTGGCCTCAGTGTCCTGGAGATGGCAGGGCAGAGCAGGCCCCCACCCCACAGTGGCCCTGTGGCCTCCCCAGGGTGGGGTGGTCCGAATCCACCTGATCCAACCTTGGCATACAGGTGGCTCCAGCGACTAAAGAACTGCGTTTTCAGTTTTGCTCTTTGTGTTTGCTTCATCCAGCCTTACGGATGAGGATACTTGGGGCCTTGTGTGTGCTGGGCAGTGCTCTACTTGGCCCACATCCCCAGGCCTTGTCAAATGTAAGGTTCATTCGAAAGACATCGATGAGCAGAGTCTGCCCTTTCTGACAGTGTGGGAGCATCAGCCACTTGTGGAGCCGCTCGCTGGGTTTTGTGATGGAGATACCAGCATCTGGGAAGTTCACAGACACACCTGACTGCTCCATTCTGGGGGCTAGAGGCTGGGGTCAAGATGCTGGTATGTTCTGTCTGCATCGTCAATGGTACTGCAGATGGGGGAACCCCTCAGTCTCTTCTAAGTCACATTCAGGGGGCTTCCAGGGCTTCTCGACCTGCCCACCACGCAGGGTCCACCACATCCTGCAGTGTGCAGACTGCTCTCCACCTGAACCTCAGAAGGACGTGGGTTTGGACCCCAGCTCAACACTCATCTCTCCTCTTTACAGATAACTCTGGCCCTCTCTGACATCCAGGTCACCATGTTCATTTACTTGGTCTGTAGAAATCTCAAACATTCAAAAGATGCTGGGGATTTGCAATACTGTGGCTAAGGATGGGCAAAGGAAGGAGAGATGGAAGAACTACAGTGAAATGTCACTATTTCAGAGTAATAAGAGAAGGTTTTTCAGACCGTATCCTAAAGAATAAAAGAATAGGAGACTGTGAAAGTCCAAGCGATACTGTATCTGAAGAGGGAACAGATATGCCCAGCAACTTGCCGGGAGGAACACCGAGGAGGCTTCCGGCCACTGAGCCTGGGATGGCGCAGAAGGTGGGGATGGGGGTGGTGGGCCGTGGCGGGTTTGCTTCTGACATGTTGGAAAGTGACTGTGGACTCTCTTGTCAGAGTGTGGAGCACCACAGAGGATGTGTGTCCTCTGACCCTGTTCCCCTCTCTAGACCAGTTTGTGCTATTTGATCCAAGCCTTATCACTTCCTTAAATGAGAAGCTCAGACTGGCTCAGGGAGGACCTCACAGCTCACGTGTGCCGAGAGGACAAGAAGGCGCATGTCGCGTCCCATCATGACCAGGAACAGACTTGGGAAGGATGTGAAGAGGAGCAAGACACATCGGAGACTGAACAGCAGAGGCAAAGGCAGGAAGCAAACATGATGTCTGAAGTTGAAACCTAATTATGCCAAGTACAGGAAAAGCCAGCAAAAGGGCCTCAAAATGACCTACGTCTCTCAGAGCGTCATGGAGCAGTGGACACCAGTGCCCAAGTGACCCGCGGCTCCCCTGACTGATAGCCAGCATGCAGACCGCTGTGGGCACTGGGGTCCATAAAGCCCCTCTGCCTCCTCCCAAGAAGGCAATGCCGGCCACTCATGCTCTGAATTCCAGAGAGCGAACTCTCACCTGGCATTTGACTTCTGGCCGGCAGAGGTCCTTCTCCATCACACACAGGCAGAGGGACTCAGGCGTGCTGCCTCCGTATTTTCCATTTTCCGAGCCTCGCTTCTGCTGGGGGCTCCACAGCTCGTGGGGCTGGCTGACGGCCAGCGCAGCTGCCGGGTCTGGCTCTCGCCTCGGCTCAGGCTCCGAGGGAGTTTCTGATCACCAGGCTTAATGGCATCCACCTGACCCGAAGGGCTGGCAGGAGCCTCGGGGGAGGAGGGTCAGCCCTCGGGCCTCCGTCCCAGCTGGGCCTGGGGAGGCGTGTCCACCATCGTCTTCTGTCATCAGGCTGGAGCCCAGAGAATCATCTCACTCCAGGCAGCAGGCGGAGGCTCTGCCCTGCCGAGAAGGCAGATGGCAGCTGCTGGCCCTGGGCCACCTCACTTGGCTGGACGGAACTCTAGGCCGGGCAGATGCACCTCCCAGCCAACCCCGTGGAGGCTGGAGAGGCTCACAGAGGTGATGGATGGCTGGGAGGTAAGAGCACAAGGGGCCTTGCGCGTTGGGAAGGCACTGCGTTGGCACATATTGTGGGCTCCGGTGGGGCGCCTGCACACCTGAGGAGGCTTCGGCAGTCGTCACTGGCAACACCCCCTTTCCCACAAGAGCTGTTGTTATTAAACCTTCCCTGTTGTTAGGGTTAACCTGAAGCTCTGCCAAAACTGAGCTAAGAAAAAATATCCCTCTTTTTTTATTCAGGGACATGAGCCAAGTGTGTCATTTGTGCAAGAAGCTGGTGTGGAGGGGAGTGGAGGGCAAAGGCAGAGGTTAAACTGTCAGACAGGTGTTAGCTAACAGCCTTCCAACTGGACAACGTGGGTCAAAACCTGCTTCTTCTCTGGGAGAGTGGAGGGAAAAGGTGCTCACTTGTCTGAACTGGTCTGTTCTGGGCCCACAGACCTGCAGCAAAGCCAGCTCTTGCGGGGTGCAGGGGACTGAGGGGCAGCAGGGAGGGGGACAAGCACGAGGCTGTGAGACCCAAGGAAGACAGAGCAGTGGACGGCACTGCGTTAGGATGTCTTCATCCCCATCTGCTGCATTTGAGCGTCTTCGTCCTTCGGCATGTGGCTCAGGTGGGTGGTAGTTGTGGTCACACCTGGGTCCTTTGTGGGGCACAAGTGCTTCCGGTTACTTGATCAGTGTTTCCCACCTTTAATAGGTATCAGTCCCAACCATTTTGTTGTCTTAAGAAGTTTTAACTAATCAAATTTCATTACAAATGAAAAGACATATAAGTAGTAAGCAGACTTTGTGCTAGGCAAGTCACACGTATTCTTTTATCACCCTCTGTTGTCCTTCAACATTGTTACTATTATCTTTCTTTTGTGTGTTTTGAAGCTGAACCTAAAACCATCCGAGGACTCCTAGATAGTGAAGGTGAGAACTGACGAGCCTGGGGGACCATGTCTACCTGAATCTGTCTCATCAAGATACCACAGGGTCAAGGTCAGATGCCGCATCTGCCCTCTTCATTTACTTGATTATCTCACCTGTATCTGCCCTGCCAAGGTTGGCACAAATGGTCTTTCCTTAGAAAGACAGAACTTTCCTAGCTCCTGAGCCCCAAACCTGCAGGTCAGGACTTTCTGTTCAGTTGTACATATATTCTGCTAAGTATTTTCTGGTCATGATCATCTTTTATGGTGATTATCATACAAGATGTGATTGAACATTATAGTCATTTGTCCTCTTCAAAACACTCACTCTGCCTTTGAACACACCTGTCCCACCGTCCTCACCACTTCCTGCAGCAGCTCTGGAGTCCCCCTTCCTGAGGGTCTGTAGCTGAGCTGACCCAGCTGCCTCCAGGTCCTGAATGGATCAAAAAGCCTCCCTTTGTGGTGATTGTGACTCTGGGAAGAGCTGGAGCCTGCAAGTTAGGATGTGTATTAAATGTCACAAAGCCAGATCAGGTGACTGAGGTAGATGAGGACACAGCGTTGTGAGGTGTTGTTGGACAGCAGCGGTCACCGTGTTTGTGGTCCCACCTGGTACAGACCCTCCGGAAAGAGGATCCAGAACTGCAGAAGGTGAGAACAAGAGTGGGGATGTGTCTGCAACGCGAGGGCAGGATTTGGAGGGAGATTCATGGCCATGTGTCTTTTATTTTAATGTATTTTTAAATGTCAACATTCCCTGCTTGCTTTGATCATGTCCAGTATGCTTAGTGTCGAGCAAATAAGTGACAACTACACTGCACTTATGATCTGGAGTCCACACTCTGCCTCAGTGGGATTCTCATGCATTTCTGGAACTGGCCAGGACTTGAAGCCAAATCCTTTTTTTTAAATCTTCTGTTCTGAGAACCCAAACCCGGCATCAATATTGTGTGGAGCCTCCCTCAAAATGTCTGATCTGAGCTTCACCCACGAAATGTTTGCCAGGGCAAATCCTCACCTGTCTATGTTTCTGCACGTCACATACACTCAGTTCCTAGTAATGCATACCCCATGTATTAAATATGGAGTTGGACATCCTGTTACATTGTTTAGATCATAGAAATGTGGTGGGTGGGTGTGAATTTTAATAGGAACTGTGAAATATTATTGGTGACCTACGTTTGCAAAATGATACATTATTCGGGAGCCTCTTAATTCCTGGACAGAGTTTTACATGAGAGGGAAACTATCATACGAACATTTTATTCACAACAAGCTCTCAACATTTCCACTTTTGACAGGCTCCATCTCCTCACTCTAGCTTTAGGATTAGGAGAAGTTTGTGTTCGGGAGACTCAGGTTAAGTTTGCAAGTTTCTGGGGCCCCATATCTTCCTGCTGAACGCCCCACACCATCGAGCTCATCAAATGTGGACTGGGATGGCTCAGAAAGTGACACCCTGGACCCTGAGGGCCACAAACAGCACACACTCCCATCTGGTTGGGGAGAGTTTGCCAGGTGACGAGAGCATATGTTCAGAGACTTCCACAGTCGGGGAGTGTGTTTTCAGGTCACTGAGCAGCGTGAGTGTTTCTCAAAGCCTGAGCTGGTGTTTCAGCAGCAGAGGGAGGCTTTTCTCGTGGTGAAATTTTAAAGGAAAAAGGTCTGATGATTTTTCAGCACTTGCTATCTGCCATGTAGTTTACTTCTGGGTTTTAAAAATAATTTTCCAACAATGCTGCCATACAACATTTATTACACATCCCAACTGTCAGCCTAAAGCTAAGTCCACAGTCCTGGATTCACTGTGTGTTGCCCAAGGCCTAGCTAAGGGGTGAGTGGACACATGGACCTTGATCTACCTTAGATCAAACCTTCTCTTCTTTCCATTCAATCTCTGACCAACACAAGTTATGTGTCAGCCTCTGTCTTTGGGTAGGATTTCATGTTGCATAAATAGTTTAGAACTCCAATGATATGAGTCAGAAAGCTATTTAGAGGTTTAAGAAGTTTATTGTATTAATCTTTAAAAGATTAGAGAATGCATATCTAATTAGCATTATTTTTAAAGTAACATCAGATGTAATCGGTTTGGGTTTTGTTGCTTTAGATTCAGCAACAGACCATTAAGCCCATCCCAGCTACACAGGCCCACATCAACCATCTCCTGAGACCTCTCCCAAGCCCCCCAGCCTGAAGTGAGGATTCTCACATCCTTTCTTCCAAACTGCAGCCCTGCGGGACTCCTGGAGACTTGTCCATTCCCTTCCATTTCCAGGAACATTCACCAGGAACTCTGGGAAGGGGCTGCAGAGCCCGTCTGCAGAGCCCATCTGCCCATCTGCCCCTCTGATTGGTGCAGAAACTTCCGCTCTGGGATTCTACCCTGGGATTTCTTGACTTTGAGATAGCCTGGCTGAGGTCTGGTTATCTTACATTTTATTGTATTGTCTTCTTTGCCATCAGCAAGACAACATTTCCACCTAGGTTATCACCTTCAGAAGCTCTTGGCATCTAGGCCGTCCTTCGTGATCCCCCTTATATGCTGGGGAGGGTCAGTCCAAGGCCATCCTGCTCAGATTTCTGGTCCTTGGCTTTTTATCTCCTTGTATCTGCTTACTTTCTCAGCAGTTTCTCATGAGTTAGGGAAGTGTGAATTTTCATTTTGATGGGTAGCACAGATTATTCTGCTTTGTCCCTAATCCAGGAATCTTTAGGAAAAATAGACATAGAGGTAAACAATTTATTAAGCTGTATCTCAATCTTCCTGCTTAGGATTAACCTGGCTAATTGAATAGTTGCTACTGAGTTTTTGAAAAGATTTTCTTTTTATTTTTTGCTTGTTTCTAATTTCTTCTTTCTCTAGTTCAGTGGTCCACAAACTCAACTAGATATTGGCATCTCCTTGATAATTCTAATAGGTAGCCGACTTTAAGAGTCATTGCAAATCTAAGAACAGAGCGTAAAATGTAAGTAAATAAAAGTAAAATTCTACAGTAGAAGCCAATCCTGACTTTCCAGATGCAGAAAAACTTAGATTCTTACAGGATTTGTTAATCTAAGGTTATTAACTCGAGTTACTATCAGATGTGTCTTTAACTCACTATACTTAACCACTTCAAGCTCACTAAGGTGGGCACCAGAATTTTGTACTATCCCTGGAAATTCATATGCAAAGAGAAGTCGGAGCATACAGTAGAAAATATCTTTAAATCTACCTAAAGTCCAGAGTGGAATAAGTCTGATGGGTTGGACATCAGAATGACGAAGGAAATGGGGTGCCGATCACTCATCGGGCCTCCACACTTTCACAAGGTCTTTGGTCTCTGCCGACTTCACAAGCCTTGTGCTACACAGATATCAATTCTGTCATTTTATTGTGGTTATTTTAAAGTGAACAAAAAGTATTAAGAATAGGTATTTAAGATTTTTAAAACATTGTGTGTATTTATGTTGAAGAGTGTGCTTTCTTCCCCCGACATCCCAGGAATAATAATGATCCATGTGACCAGATAAAAAAACTGTTCAACAACAAAGTAAGTGACATGTTATACAGATGATCCTCAACTTAGGAGGGTGTTACCTCTTTGGAAACCCTGCTGTGGACAGAAGATGAAACTGAATTTCATGTTTCAGACCTTCTCAGCACCATAGGTCCTATAGGGTCCTGGTTGTTTCTCCTGATTGAAAGGTGGCTCTGAGCCGTAGCTTCCTGCAGAGGCCAGGATGGTGAGAAGCTGCCAGGATGGAAAGTGTGCTTCTTCAGGGTGTGAACTGCTATTCTACCATCACAGAACCAAGAAATCCTGAGCTCAAACTCCATAACTTGGTCACCACCTCCACATGTGCAGCCATCATAAAGATGTTATAAAGATTTAAGATATAATTTAAGATATACAGATGTTATAGAGTTTGTAAACTAGATGGACACGGAGTAGGATTGGGTCTGAAGACAAAGCATTCTGTAGTTAAAGTCATGGCAGCTACGTGATTGCTACCAGGCAGCTAGACCAGATGTGGGTGGTGGGTGGCATGTCTGTCCACACTGAGAGGGTCTCCTGACTCTGAGAACCCTCACCTGCTGCCCTGATGCCTCCTGGGGTTTTGCCCTGATGGGAAAGCCAGGCACTTCTTAGCGAGTGCTGGGTCCAGCCAGTGGCTTGGATGTCAACATCTCTCCTTTTGAAGCTGACACACTCAGGTCCTGTAAACCTACACCTGTTGTTACTGCCTCAGTTCCAAAGAAACTGAACCATGGCAGATGAGCTCAGAGGAAACCTCTGATTCTCCTCCTTGCCCTGAAGGGAGAGGGAGGAGAGAATGTTACTCATAAGAAAAGCCGAGATTGTGTGATACTGAACAGAGATAAGTAGTGGTCAACATTCATTTTAGGTGCATTATCTGGGTAAATGGCTCTTAACCAAGATTGCTTTCTGCAAGTGAACTTTTATACCTCATTACCCCAGTTACATCCTTTGGAAGATATTCTTGAAAATTCAGGTGTGTACTCCGTAGTGTCAAGAGTCTCCACTCATGGATCTTCATATTTCTTGGTGAGAAATCACGGGTGCTCCATGCCCCGGGCTACATATTTATAAAATGTGAACTAGAATCTCTCTTGGAAGCATGGATACCTGTGTAACAGGATTAGATTGACTCTAAGTAGAAAGTGATTGGAGAAAATGAAGGCAAGTAAATCCCCGATGTGACTTGGGCTGAGAGGAGACACCCTGCTCAGCAGTCACAGCTCGTGTGCTGGGTGATCCTCTACCTCTGCTTGTGTTGCCATATTAATAAGATGTGTCGGGGTGGCTCTGCAGACACTAAGGTCTGTAATCCTAGCACTTGGAGAGGCTGAGGCAGGAGAATCGCAATGCTGAGACAGCTTGAGCAACTTAGTGACTTAGTAAGAACTTGTCTCAAAATGAAAAAAATTTAAAAGTGGGTTGGGATGTTGCTCAGTACAAAGACTCAGTTCAATTTCAGTAATATAATAAACAAAAAGTGAGTCAGCTGACACTACGAGTACCTAAGAAATCGAGGCCTCCATCTCAAAGGCTGACATCTTTCCTGCTCTATTGCATTTTTAATACATTAAGATTGGGTCTGATGATTCTCCTTGTTTCTAATACTTGTTGCATCACTCTGAAGGGCTAAGAGTTGAGTTTCTTTTCATCACAAACTTCAGCTCATCTTTTTTCCAATTATAACACCAAGAATGGTTCTGTGGACATTAATACACTCTCAAACCCAGAAACTGTACAAGGAACGGTGGAGTGTAGGCAGTGATGCCGTGTCCGCCTGGTGAGTGAAAGGACCTGAGTTTGATCCCTGGTACTGGAAAAAAGGCTGCACGTATCTTTCCTAATCAACTCCTCTACTATTCTATTTGCTGCTAAAAATTGTGTCTGCACAGGGTGGTGGGGGGAGAGAAAGAGACAGAGATAGAGAGAAAAAGAGAGACAAGGAGACAGAGACACAGAGATGAGATGGAGGGAACATATCTATGTTTCCTAAAGAAATAAGCATTCAAGAAAGAAACTCTGAGTTGACCAATGGACAGAGCTTCAGACTGTGACATTTATGGTGCACTGTCAGTCAAATTAGCTTTGGAGCCATCTGAGGATTCGTAAAATGCACTGCTGGGGACGTGGGATGGTCATGGAAATGTGACCTGTGGTCCATGTCCAATCCCTCCCTCTCTCCTGAGTCTGCTCCCTACTCTGCTTCCTGTCCACCATGAGCTGAGCCACTTTGATCTCTCACTGTTCTGCCATGACACTCCCGCCATGGAGCAGCTGGCCATGGCTGAATCTTGTAAGATTCTGAGCCAAATTAAACCTCTCCTCTTGGGCATGTGCTCCTGGTTTTGAGGCCCAGTTCAGGAAAGAATTAAGTCCTGGGGTAAGCATGTGAACCCCACCTTTGACTGCATTTTTCCTGCGCAGATGAAGTAGGAGTAGCTTGTAGGGGAAAAGGTAGCTGTTTACCAGTTATGCAGAACTCCTGAGTTTCCTTATCACCAGTTCACAGGATGTTCCCCAGACATCTTGCTAACTTTTGAGTTACTGAATCTTGCAAACAGATCGGTAAACAAACACTGGGATAGGAATCAGGAAGAACTTCAAGGCCTGTCCCAGGAAATGCCCCAGGCCACCTCTTCTGTTTTTACCCCTATGCATTGCTACTTTGTATTGGCTCCATAATAAAAGGGCTGTTGAATGACAGCTCGGTGGTTCAGTCCTCTGAGGCTGTTCTCCCTGCTGGATCTCATCCCTGAGTGCCTCGTTTCCTTCTGCGACCCCAGACATACATTGGACTTACACCAACAGTAGCCACGGCAGCACAGCAAGTAACCACCAAGAGATGTTTATGAGCGCGTGTGACTTCTATGGAACACATGGTGAGGATGTTCCAAGTATTAACCCACACCTGGAGACTGAATTCTTCTCTTTTCCCTTGTGTGACTAACAGTTCTGCTAAGGCAGGTTGGATGCATCCCTGCTTACCGCGGTGGGTGGGGCTCCATGCTCTGGAGCCTGAGCTGTGCAGTGTGCAGAGTATCCTCGACCCACCTGATCACTTCACAATCATTGGCTCCTTCTTTATGTTAAATTAATAATTTAATAGCTGCTGTCATCAAAGTTCTTTTGTGTCTACCAACTCAATACTCTCATTTATTTTTTCCTTAAGTGAAATTTCCACAATTGTGTCTGTGTCTTTTTAGTCCAGGATTACTGATTTGCATGTTTCCTAAATTTGTAAACAAACGTTCAGGCATTTATGTGTCTTGCAGGGGTGAGAAACACCATCCACACCCTCGAGAAGAGTTAGGTCCATCTCATTGTGCACTCACTTAAGTCCTTTTTTCATTAAGGACCCGACAATGAGCGAAGGCAGCACGATATAATCAGTGTCAGTGTGTCCATCACTCTGTAATTCTTGTCAGTGGGGAGATGGGAAGCAGTCGGGTCAGTGGTGGAGAATGCCTCTGTTATTCCCTTCTCTTGTGACTACTCCTTATGCCTTTTCTTAGTTGCTCCCCTCAGATAGGAAGTTTCCCTCTCCTGTCTTGCAGAATTATCATGTCTTCCCTGAGACCGTCATGTCCCGGCAAGCAAATGACCCTCAGCATTGTCTTTAGGACAGAGTTTGCAGACACATGCCTTTCATCTTAGCCCTGTGGAAGGCTGAGGCAGGAGGATCAAAGTGGGAGCCCATTGTGGGCAATGCAATGATTTAGCACTAATTATCCCCAAATCAGAAGTAATAGTAGAAAAGGGCTGGAGAGGCAGCTCTGTGAGAAAACCCTGGGTTCAATCCCCAGAGCCACAAAAATGATACAGAGTTTGATTTGCTGAGGGAAGTCAGCTGCTCCAGTCCATAGCACTAAGAACAAAGAATAAATGATAAATAGATACAACAAAACACAAAGGAAAGAGCAGCTCGAGAGACCCCTCTCCTTTTCTAGTTTCCAACAAGTTCTCGTTCACATTTATGGCGACACAGACTCTGTTGTCGGTGGACCATAATGGGAACACTGAGCTCTGCCAAAAGGAGAGTTTGCTTCTGCTGAAACCCCTGTCGGGCCTGTCCAGAATAGCCAGATGTGGGAAGGAGCCGGGAACTCGAGGACACGGGTAGGGAATTCAGGAGTAGTGACTCGCACGATGGTGGACCAGGTATCTTCATCTAGGTCCAGACACCCGGGGCAGCAGCACAGGAGGTGGGCACTTTCTCTTCCACTTCCACTTCTGCAGGCAGCTGGGCACATCCCTGGCCCCTCTCACTCGTCTCTCCTTCCTAACTTATGATACCCAGAGTGCTGATGAGGTATGATTCAAACTTGCTGTGAAAGTTTATATTTAAAAAATCATTATGTTAAAAGATGCCTTGACACGAATTCCCTTCACAATACTCCCCTCACTCTGAATACATCCATCCCACTATCTGCACCACTTTCTGCAACAGCTCTGGAGTCCTCCTTCCTGAGGGTCTTTAGCTCTGCTGTCCCAGCAGCCTCCACGTCCTGAATGGATCAAATGTATCCCTTTCATAGTTGTCATGACTTTGGGGAAGAGCTGGAGTCACATGGGGCCAGACCCGGTGTTTGAGGTGGACAAGGACACAGCATTGTCGTGTGTTGATCAGCTGCCTTCCCATAGGATGACACTCACCACTTCATCACGTCTATTGATTACCTCTTGTATAACTTGTGATACTATCTTGCAGAAATAAGCTTTTTCAGTGGTCTGCGAGGGTCAGTTCACTCCCAAAGTCTGAGATATCCCATTTCTCTAGTCTGTTCATGTTAAAAGGCAAGACCAGTAATTCAGAAATGCAGGGAGCTGTGCAGCTTCATCAGAACTTGGGTCCACAACCTGTGCTGATGGGTCAGGGTGTCGTGTGTGCTGTACATGATCCAGATCTTACTGGACTGTCCAGGTCATCCTAATGCCCTAAGGGGCTCTCTGTATCACACTTTACCCTCCTGAAATCTTCCCAGCCACGTCTGGTTGGGGGCGGCCCATCAGGGCGACCTGGGAGCTTTAGAGAGCCCGCTGTCTGAGCAGCACCGTGCACCAATTAAATCTCAGCCCAAGAGGCCGGGCCCAGTGACCTGCAGCCATTTCCAAGGCCAAGCAAAGCCCGTGCCTCCTCTGCGGCTGCGCAGTGTGTGCTGTGGGCTGGGCCCCTGCTGTGAGGTCGAGGACGCAGGGGAAGGACGTCATCACGTGACAGCGTTGTCACATCTCCGCGCACCGCAGCGTCCTGGAGAGGCTCCCAGTAGCAGGTCTCCCACTTGCCATCCAACCTGGCAAAAGACCATCTTGGACCAAATGGAATGATCTAAGAAGCAAGCAAGTGCTAGGCAGCGGGCAGGGCCGTGAGGGATGCCATGCCGCGTCTAGGAGGCTGACCCCGCATCTGTGACCTGGTCCCTCTGTGAGCGTGGTCCCGTGGTCCAGAATGCCACTTTCTGAAGCAGATTTGGTCTTCCTGGCTTTGATGTGTGGCTGCTGTTTTATTTTATTAAAAGAGCTGACAGCTAACACAGTTCCACGGTCAGAGTGTGTTTGGTCAGAGTGGGGGTAGCAGCCTGGAATTCTGTTTCAGTCCGGGATGAAGTCTTTGCTAATGAGTATGGTGGCTTTCTTCTTTTCTTTGCTATTATTTAACTTCTCTCAAAACACCAGTGGTGCTGAATATTTTCTTCTTTTGTCTCAGAATAATTCCAATCTCATTTTCATAATTGGCCTGCAGATCCCATCATGCTGGTAGCTGTTTTATCCATGGCTGTTGGTGCTGTGCTGAGACGGGACAAAGGGGAACTCTGCTCCCCAGACCCCTGATAAAGTCCAGATCTGTCTGGAAACCATTTGGAGTTCACGGGCAAATGAAGGGTCATAAAACACTAAGAAATCAACAGAAAAAATAAACGACTGAGTTCGAATCTGAAGTGAAGGTCTTGGCTTTTATCTTTCTTAATAATGCCTCCTCTGTGTGTCAGGGCACCACATGCAGCGAGTTGTGATGGCGCAGAGAGGAGCGTGTGGGAGACTGCTATGGGCACAGCAACCACTCTGGGGAAAGTGTTCCAGAGACTCTAAACACGTGGACCACAATGTGCTTTCCACTTCAGGGACCACCTCCACTGTGGGTGCCACTGGGAGTCAAGATGCAGGGGTTTCTGGGCCACAGGGACTTTCTGCAGAACAGGATGCTGCAGCCCAGCTGGGTAGTGCCACAGTGACACTTTTGCCTTCCCCACGTCTTCACACACAGCTTTCCTTTCAGAGGTGTTGGTCCTAACAAACATCTTTATTTTCAAATCTGCTTCAAACGAGGATTCAAGGCATGAACTTGTGCTGGCTTCTGTTTTCAGGGCTTTGTCCAAACCAAGCTTGTGAGCCTCCATTTGAATCTTCAAGACTCCAATAGTGTCTCCAAGGATGAGAAGTTCCTAGAACACCTTCTCCACACTCTGTTCTGTGAGTAAGAGGCTCATCTGTGACACCCATCAGAGCGGCCACTGTCTGCCCAGGTCAGACCCTGTCACAGTACTGAGCCACAGATCTGCCACCTCCCAGTGTCTCTGCGACAAGCCCCATGGTGCTGGAAGGATATTTCCCAAATCTAGAGTGGACTTGTTCTTGTTTTCATAAAACCAAAAGATCCTGTTTAACAAAAGCAGGAAGCATACTTGGCCAACACCTTGGGACATAGACATGACACTGCGCACAGGTTTTTCCCAAATGATATCTGGCGTCACTTTTCCAAAGGACAGAGGAGTTCCGCGGGGAGTAACACAATTCTCATGCACATCTGGGTCTTTGCCTTACAGCTGTGTGGGACGCGGAGAGCAGTCATAGAAAGACTTGATTACAAGACGCCAGGTACAGAGGACTCCCTTCGGTGGCTTTGGGATTTCATGCAAGGTAGACTTTTCTGACCTGAGAGTCTGTAGTTAACATTCAATGTCCCTCCTTACAAGGGGACCCTGTGGTACCCACATCCTTCCTGTCCCCACTGACTCACAGGGTGTCTGGGCCCAGGGCCATCTGCCCTGTCGCTTCCCTTCTGTGCCAGGAGAGGACTGCCACTGGTGTTCCTCTGCTGAAGAAACACAAAGCCATGCCGTCCCTTCCACAAGGACACAAGTCACTCCTGAACTCGGCCAAGCACTGAGTCCCAGAGGGCCGGTGGCAGCTCATCGTCTCCGTGCTCAGCATGTTGGCCTGAACTGGTGTCCCACGTCCTGTAGTACATCTTGCCTCTTCCTCCCCACCACTTCCAATCTGTCCATAGCTTGCTTTATGGAGCAAAGGTCAGGAAGAGTATAGTGGGAAAGGACATGTGGCATCTCTGGCCTGAATGGGAAGTGTGTTCCATGCAGTCGCCATGGGAGTGGAGGCTCCGAAGAGACCCCGTAGGTCTGAGACACACAGGACGTGTCACAAATCCTTCTCATGTCAGGCAACATTCTCTTGCTCTGAGTGTGAGCATGCTGGGGAGCTGAAACGTTCCTCTTCTGTCTGAACTACTTATGTACTGTTGTGCAAAATGTGGAAAAATACAAGGATAAAGAAAAACTTATAAGAACAGTAACGAGACATAAAATTGTGTGGAGTTTCCCTCCGGTCTTTTATCGCATAACGCTCAAAATGCTGAGGCTTATTCTGGGATCCCTGTTGTTTGGCACCCCTGTGCTTGGACTGTGCTTCCACCTTCAGCAGCCATTTGATTGTGTGCTCTGCTGTTCATTCATCTCTGAGCTGCACACTGCATCGGCGTCTCATCACTTTGGAGCATTTTTGTGGTTTCTGAATTCTTTGTCAATATAAACAGCAATGGAATGGACATTTAGGTTTAAAGATGTTTGTGTATTTCATAGATTTATTGTTTATTTGTATTTTTCCTTGTGACTAACTTATTTCAATACTTTTATTATCTTTACATTCTTAATGGAAAAAACTATTGCTTTTCCATTTGTATTAAAGAAAAATAAACAACCATAAACATGCAGGGGAAGACATGAGCCCCTCTGAATTTCTCAGAGATCACTGCTCGTCAACATTGGTCTTTGTGTTTAATTTCACTTTCAGCACGTGATGTGTACTTTAAACAGAGACTAAGATGGCTGCTTCACGACTGCACCCCTCCGCGTGGATACTTCAGGCCCATGCTTGACTCCTGTCCATGATCCCAGGCTCTGGCTATGGTGACGTCCTGCATCTCCACTGGGACATGAAAGCCAAAGAGGAAGAAAAGCTCTGTAAGGTGGACGTAGCACTTCTGCAGATGCCCATGGGCCAGGACTCCATCGCAAAGCCATGTCTAGCTTTGTGTGTCTGATACCGGTTGAGGTGCTCATCGGGAGATGACTTGAAGTGTCTCCAACGGTGTCGCCTTCAATCACCCAAATACATCTATTTTATCCGTCTTCCACATGATACATAATGTTTCTCCTCAGAGAAGACTCAATTACTCATCTTTTATCTATGTCTAATTTCAGGGCCCCCAGGTGCCACGCCGCCTGCAGGTGAGCTTTACCGGGGCTTCTCACAGCTCTCCTGCTACAGACAAAACAACAAGCTGCTGTTGGCAACTTGTGAACCCAGCCGATGAAACAAGAGACAGCTGGAGTCTGGAATATTCAGAAATACAGTGTTGTGTAGAGAACCACACAGGACTCTCACCCTCGGTCATGACGGCCAAGCCCTGCTGGGTAGTTTTGTAAAGTCCTGTCCCGGCAGTGGGGTGGCTCATGCTAAGAAGTGCACTGTCTCTCTTTCCTTTCCACTTATTTTTAGTACTAGAAGTTGAATATAAGACCTTTGTACTGAGCTATATTCCCAGGATTTACAAAATTTGAGAAAAAACCTTAGAAAATTGCTTAATTGCCCAGGCTGGGCTCAAACATTCAATCCTGCCTCAGCCTTCCAGAGTTCTGCGATTATAGGCATGTGCTAATAGGCCTTGTGCCTATATCTTTGTAAGGTTACACTTTAAACTACTATGTGCTAAAACTTTACTATGTGACTATTTGGGGACATTGCTGTGCTGTATTTCTGACAGTAGATGCATATGATTTGCCCCACCCTTAGCCACAGGATCTTTGCAGGAGCATGAAGGAGGCCCCGGCAGGGAAGGTGCACTGTGGTACCCACAAAAATGACCCACATAGCATTAGCTCAGTTCTAGCTCACGGTCACAGTTCGATGATGTGACCCCAATTCCCCAGCCTGCTCAGATGTGTGAACACAGGGCCCCGCAGAGATCGCTTTGCAGTGTAAGAAGGAGAGAGTGGATTCTTGGAGCCGGGCGCATCCCAACCTCTAGTTCATGATTTGGAAATCCACCATCCGTTGTACATATTGACAGGGAACAGTACAATGTCCCGAGCCACGTCACACGGTGTATTTATCAGGTCGGGGGTGCTGGGTCCTGTCTCCGCACCACTTTCCGTGATGGGCAACCGGGAGAGGCTGGGGGAGGTGAGCAGAGCGAGATGCCAACTACCCTGACTTGATCAGCCTGCCCTATACCCATGTTGTGTTAAAATGTTTAACTTTTGAACCAGACCAGACCCCTCCAACTATGGAAAGGGAAACACGTGAAAGGGCAGCCTGCCTGGTGGACATGGCCAGGTCGTGGTTCCCATGACACCATCCCTCAGGCTGCCCCTCTGGGCAGGCGAGCGCCTCTCCTGGTCCTCTGGTGAAGAGAAAAGGGCTGGGCATGAGAAATGTTCCCCAGAGTTTTATATAACAAAAGATCTTTTTTAAAAAACACGCTAGGAGGAGAGATTTCCATGCACAGCCTGAGGACTGACTGACGTGAGGCCCCTCCAGTGGACAGTGTGGTCAGGATCCCGTTCACCTTCCCTGAGCGGCCCTTAGCCGCGCGTGCGCGCGCTGTCCTTCCGGCCCAGCACAGCGCGTTAACCCCCTGCACCGCAAGAACAGCGCAGAGTGGGAGACGGGGAGCTAAACGGGCCATGAAGTTCCTTCCTGCTCTCTGCCCGAGACTCCTGCTTCTGCTGCCACCCTCAGCATCTACTTATTTATTCACCGAGTCTGTTTACAGCCACTTCTCATTGAAATTAGTTAAGGAATCTCAGGGCAGAAGGCCTTCAGAAAAGTCTAGATACCAACAGCAGATGCTGAAATAGAAAAGCGACATCGATGGCCAGCCTTCCACGAGCTGGCCTGGTCATCACCGGCTGGGCTGCTGGCTCGTGGTTCAGCTTCCTGAACGTGAGGGCGTTAGACTGGGAGGAGAGGCCTAAGCCCTGGGAGATTCACCGGGGCCCTGGGCGGAGGAGGAGCCCTGCAGGCCCCCCAAAGAAGCAGGGTGTTCCAGACAGGGGCCGGCCAGCTTCCAGCTCCTCCATAATTTTCCTTGGGGCTGGTTTTCTCTGTGTGTAAATCATTCAGATAATTGCTATAATTCTGTGCTTAGCTCCTCTGTGGAGGCCCCCGCTTCATGAATATTCATCAGGTCCAGCCACACTCCACTGTTACTTAAATTTTCCCAGACAGCTTTGGCACTCAGGGGCTGGAGTGTTTGAGCTGCAGCTGGGGTGGGATGTTTCTCTTCTGGGGAAGGAGCAGGCTCAGTGTGGCCCGGAGCCCCCGGGGAGGTGAAGAGCAGAGGTCTGGCCTCGCACCCAGATCTGCCGCTGCGTGGCGGGATGCTGGCTTCAGCCTCTGCCACCCGCCGGGCAGACAGAAGCAGGTGCTGTGTGGGCAGCTGGGCTCTGGCATAGGCATGGAGGCGCACTTCCCACAGCGGGCACAGGCCCAGCCGGCAGGGCCTCCTGCAGCGCAACCCTCCCAGAAAAGCGGCCATTCCGAAGACCAGTGAGCTCTGTGCGCGGGGAGGAGTTCAGGAAAATACCCAGTGGAAGCCAGCAGAGGGAAGACCCAGAAGAAATGGCTTCGCCCAGACTGCGGCCCCCCTGGGTCATGCAGGTGTGTCACGTGGACTGCGTCCATGATGAGTAAGGAGAGAAGCCCCGTGGAAGCCTTCCAGATCCACTGCGCATGTTCACAGTCTCTTCCTGCGTGTGTCTCCATAACTGATCAAGTTCACCAGCGTAGTTTAGATGCGCATAACGGTCACGTCCATTGTGGGCAGTTTGTCCCTGTCCCTGATCTACCTTGATTCTCATTTATCCCGTTCTCCTCCCCTCCCTTCAACCCATCACAATGCTTTGTTTCCGTTTTGTCTCTCTTTTCTCATTTTCCCCACTTCCCATTATCCCTCCCCCTCGCCCTTCCCAGTCCTCCTGCCCATTTGAACATTTTCTTCCTGTTCTCCAGAATCCGTTATACATTTTGTTTCTTACATCTCAGTTTCTCATACCACAGAAACAATGTGATATTTACCGAGTGTATATAATTTATTTTACTCACTAGTATGGTCTCAAGTTGCATGCATTTTCCTGTAAATGTCTAAAGTTTATCTTTTTTATGGGTGAGTACTATTCTATAGCATTAAAGAAAAACGCATTTTACCCACCCATCAGGTTGAGTTGTTTCCAAGATTTAGCTACTGCAGGTTGGAATGTAGTTTTTCCAGCACCATTTATTAATATATAACAAAATTTGGCTATTGCAGACTGTGCTGCTTTAAACATGGGTGTGAATAGTTTCCTACAGTCTGATCTTTCTAATTCTATCAGGAAGATAACAAGAAGGGGGAGGTATCTGGATCAAATGAAACTTCTAGTCCTAGTTTTTAAAAAAGAATCTCCACACTAACAGGTTACTGTTTTTTAGCAACAATCACAAAGACATATCAAGTAGAAGTGTTATCAAAATATATGGTAAATGTTTATTTTTAGTTTATTACAATAAAAACATATTGTTATCTATCTCCTATAAAATCCTCCTCTCACTCATCCCTCCGTCCTCACCACTTTCCACAGCAGTTCTGGAGCCCTCCTTCCTGAGGGTCTTTAGCTCCCCTATCCTGGCTGCCTCCACCTCTTGAATGGATTAAAACGTCTCCCTCTCATGATCGTTGTGACTTTGGGGAAGAGCTGGAGTCACACGGGGCCAGATCCGGTGACTGAGGTGGAGGAGGACACAGTGTCATGTGTTTATGCGCCACCTTTCCGCTGGGGGGCGCTCGGCAGCAGCGGTCACCGTGTTTGTGATCACACCTGGTGAAGACTCAGGAGAGAGGACTCCAGAGCTGCTGCAGGAAGTGACAAGGACGGTGGGATAAGTGTGTTGGATGTGGGGGAGGATCTCAAGGGAGACTCACAGCGATGGGTCTCTTACTGTAATAATTTGGTTTTAGATTTAAGTATTAACCGCATTTGCCATTCACCTGTTGGACATCACATAAATATGCAGACATGGCAGAAAACACACATAACTAATAGAAAAGGCTTTTGGAATTTTCACCCATTTTATTCCTATAGATGGTTGCAGATGTATAGAAGTTTTTCTAGCAATAATCACAAAAATGTGTGAACCAGTTAGAGTTGTATTAGCCATGTTGTAAGCCACATCCACTTTTTTTTTTTTTTAGGTTTTTTGAGACAGGGTTTCACTTTGTGGTTCAGGCTGGCCCTGAGCTGAGCCTCCAACTCACATCACAGCAATCCTCCTGCCTCTGCCTCCTGAGTGCCGGGATTACAGGCGTGAGCCACCACGCCCGGCACTGTGGTATGTGGTACTGGTTGCTGCTGGGGTGAGTCTCCACATATGGTATGTGGTTACTGGGGATTGAACCCGGGTCCTTGCGCTTGCAAGACAGGCGCTGGGACCATTGAGCTAAATTCCTGGCCCTCACATCCACTTTTGAACTTAAGGAGAAAGCAAGAAACTCCCAGGAAAGGGACTCAGGTAGGAACACTATGGTGCTGTGAGTGTGACAGTGCCCAAGGCTGGGGACAAGCCTGGACTGTGGCCGTGGGGCCAAGTGAATGTGGAGACAGGGCAGTGCTCTGTGTGGCTGCTGAGGTCTCCCGACCCGGGGCTCACCCGGTCCAGGGGCCACTTAACGGTGGAACAGAAACCTGGCAATTGGGAAAATTGTTTTAAAGAAGGAGAGAAAGCAGATAGAGTTCAGAAGGAAATAATGATGATGTTAGATTGTAATTATTTTGTTAGGATGTTTTGTTTTATTTTTCATAGATGAGATGAGTATTTTTATATTTTCTTTATTAATACATATTTGTATCGCATTAAAATTAAACAAATTTTTTTTTAAAAAGAGGCTCTTGCTAGTTCTCTATAAACTAAATCCACTTGTAAAGATATTCATGTCATCTAAGACCCCAGGGAAAGAAAGCAGAATTCTAAGAGGGCACGCCTCCAGCAGTGACAGACATTATTAACACATCCACTGTGCCACTTCTTTCTTGTAAAAGCAGGGGGAGGGGACAGATGCAGAATCAGAAAATGTAAAATGTTGGTAACCAGGCCACATAAAAGTTTAGGATATTAGTACTATAAATTCAGCACCAGCGACCTTCACCCCATGACCAAGTCAGCTATGGCTCCGGGAGCTTCTGTAATTAATAAAACAAGGATTTATGGGACAAAACCAAGTTCAGTTAGTGTGGATGCCCAGATTGACTCTGGCTGCAGTGGAGGATGAGCCAGACTGTGCGGCTGAATCTGTCGCTCCTGATCCTGCTCCTCACAGACGCTTTGCGGTACTGATAGAGGCAAATGCTCCTTGCCTAGTATGTTGGTCAGATGTCTATGTGTGCATTAGGGGACCACCGCAGTGATGGAGGTCAAGTTCACCTCCCAGCCATCAGATCCCGAGGCCTCATGCACGTGAAACTCTGCCCTTACACACTGCTGCTCCACGACTTCTACCTGTGTGCTGCGAACTGGCTTCTCATTGACGCTGCCCGCCTTCTGAGGCTGCTGTGCACGCTAACCAGTGCAGAAGCTGGAGCTGCAGCTAGCAGAGGCCTCACTGCCGGGACTCACGTGCAGGACTCACTGGGAGAGCTCCGGACCGCACGGCTGCCCACCCACCACCAGGGTCACGGGGGCCTTCTGGTGCAAAGCCTGGTTCCTCACTGAGTGGACTTCCCCAGGGACACAGAATTTTCAGAGAATTCGGCCACACGAGAGAGAATGAAGTGGATCTGTGGGGAAAAAAAATCAAGGCTTGTGAAGAGTGGAAATTTCTTGGATCCACTCACATCTGTGGAGTCTCTAGACAGAGCTAGGAAATGGTGGTGGTGACAGTTGGGCAGGGACAGAAATTTGGTGGTTTGGTTACAGATCTCGAGAAATGAGTGCAGGAAAGACACTGAGAATCTCTCCCAGCCTGACCATGTCACAGTTCCCCAATTCTTGGCTTGTGCTGTGGCTCGGTTCTCAAATTATTCTCTCTGCTGCTGCTTCTGTCTCCCAAGCTGGAGCGTATTGAAGCGGTGTGAGATGTGGTGCTGAAAAGGGTTTATACCAGTTGAAATTTGTGTTATTCTGTTGTCTCATGCGTGTAATTCCCGTTCCGACGTTAAGGGCACCAGCTGGATCTCCATCCCAGGTGCTATGCCTCATGAATCATTGACGTCCTTCCTCTCTATTAGACGCTGGAGCCCAGCTGCCCGAACTGACAAATCCAGCAGCCGGTTTAGACTTTCTCTTCGCCTGCTGACCCCCACCAAAGACGTGAAATCACCAAGCTAGAAGGGATTTGACTTTCTGAGCCACAGGAAATATTCTTGGCAGCTTGGAGTAAGTGTGGTGTGGTTTCTTCTAGAGCAGACACATTTAAATTTCTTCAGAGAAAGAGGAGGCAGAATAAAAGTTTAATGATTCATAAACATTCCTGTCAGGAAAACATTGAAGTTTTGTCTGCATCTGGATGATCCACGCCCATGTGGCTCAGCCCACTGTTCTCTGCACGATGTCTAAAGCTCAGCTCGGAGCCTACTGGACCCAGATCTTCCAGGAAACCTGTCTAAATTGTTCACAACTCTGAAAAGTGCCTTTTTAGTGTCTCTGGCATCAATTCACGCAGCACTAATTAACTGGCATTGGTGTCAGAGAGCGTTAGAATCAGCAGACACGACATGGCATAAAGTGATCTTCAGATTTAAGACAAGGTCCCCAGTTCCCAGGAGGCTGTGGTGCACGAGTGCAGAGATGATTACTGCTAGTGCACTGCGTCATGTGCTCCATGTCCCAGCTGGATGAAAACCAAGAAGTAGGAGAGCTCTGATGTCCATGTCTGAGTGGTTCTGGTGATCGGCAGCTCACAGCCTGCACTGAGCTGAGCTGGCCTCTGCTGGAACCTTCTCCCTGGGGTCCAGGTAACTGCATAAAGATCTGAGTTTGCTGTTGAGAAAATTCCTGTGTGCCATCCTCACTGACCATGTGTATTTTGCCTCATCATAACCAGCACTCAGCTCCTGGATGGAAGTGGAGAGGGCCTCTGGTCGGTCCCTTGCTGGGCTCCCAGATGCCATTGCATTTGCTGGGTCCTGACGCGTGCTCCCTCCAGGATGGACCAGCCTACTCTTGTGCTCACTCGAGGAATGATCAGGAAACTTGAGTTATAATAGGAAAACCCAAGGAATAGAGTTTCTCCCATAATAGATTTGAGTATCGATAGGAGCCTTTTTTTAATTGAAATATTTATCGGTACATTATATATACACATCATGATTGCACTCAACAATGAGAGTTTGTATCAGTATATGACACAACTCAATTCTCATTTTTTTCCCATAGCTCTACCCATCCTACCACCCTCATAGGAGCCTTTTTTAAAGAAAGAAGACTTTTATTAAGTAAATAGTGGGTAAAATCTAAAAGGAAAGTGATACATTTTTACATAGCTGTATTTCTGATGATCATTTTGCATCAGTCTTCCCCAACCTCTTACTGGGGACTGAAATGCAAAAACAATTGCTTTTTAAGTATACTTTAGTCAGAATTTTCCCTTCAAAAATTGTTGATTTTTTTTATAACATCACAGATTTTTATCTTAAGAATCTTCTTCATCCACAGTGTGATATGCAGGGCAGAGGTCCAAGGAAATAGAGATGAGGGGTGAAGAATAGGACAAAAGGAGTAAGTAGAGCAAAGACGCGTCCTGTGCAGGCCCCGCATGACCTCAGTCACGGGAAACACCATGTGTTGGGATGGAAGCTGAGATTAGTACCATCGACAAGAGCGGAGAGTGGGACCTAGGAGTAGGAGGGATGCAGGGGGATTAGAAGAAACAAGGCGTGGTGTGTGTGTGTGACCACTCCCCGAGACGCCTGTGAACTACATGAACTGCAAACATGTACTAAAACATGAAATTTCTTTAGTGAAAATAATATAATCTTGAAATAGTCTCAGTAGAATTTCTACAATTACTTGATGCTTTTCTATTCTCTGATTATCTGGCTCTGGAATTATGTTTTCTCAGAAATAAATCTTGCCTCAACTACACAATATTTAAAAATATGGTAAGCATTAAATATGGCATTTTTAATAGAAATATTGTACTGTAGGAATTTAGGATGCACTGACTCTAACCAAGAGCATTCCATGCACCTTTCTTTGACAAGTCGGCACTGTCTGGTTCCGGAGTTGTGTCCAGTTTGGGAACCGGAAGTGCCTGCAACTGCACCCGCCCCGTGGACTTCCGCGCAGGAGCCTGGTGGAGTGCTTCACCAGGAGGGCCCAGATCACGGGCTGATGATCCAGGAGGCGTGGCGAGGTGGCTGAAGGGCACAAGTGAGGAGACGGGGAACACCGAGGGGACGTTGGGGAAGGAAGCAGAGCTCCTACACCCCGAGAGCTGGTTGTCATTCGCTAGCTTCACCCACTAAGAAATGATTCAACCTCACTTTACCTTGATTTTTCCCTGCAAAATGGAGCTGTTGGATATTAAGCACAGCACACCCCCAACAGCTCCAGAAGCCCCTCAGCGCTGTGCTCATGAGTGCTGCCTGGTTCGGAAATAGCTCCCCAGGGCTGAGTGACCCTTGACCCATTAGTGTAGGTGAGGTGGTGTCCAGGCTGCCCGGGGCCAGGGATCTGGAGCCATTTTACAGCACAGTTTGTCTGGAATGAACGCGAGACTCACCTCAGAGCTTCCCTGGTCTCTTCTGCTTACACGGAGCCCTGCTGCTCTGCGCAGAATGCGTCATCCACAGAGAGCAGGAACCGCGTGTCCTCCGGATCCTGGTGCAGAGTGATACCTCTCAAGATGTGCGCTGCGGAGCCTGTCTTCACTCTTTTCCTTATTTCCACGGAATAATCACTTTGAGACACATCAACACAGTAAGACTTAGAGACAACCAGATGCCAGTCGATCTAGGAAATATGGAGAAAGCCGATGTCACGGACAGTCAGGGTTTGTGCTTTGCTTTCCAGTCAGTCATCACACCCTGAGGCCAGACGAGTCCCCGGAAAGAGCTTCTGCTCCGGAGCAGCCGGGCTGCTGGGCGCTCGGACGGTGTCTGCACCACTCAGGGGAGAGGGTCCTTCCATTCTGGGCTGAGCCTGCTCCAAGGGAGGAGACCCAGTGCGCAGAGAAACGCCCAGTGCTGCCATCTGTTTGGAGGTCTCTGCTGCCTCAGGCTAAGGGCACACTCTACCTTCGCCAGTCTGTTCCTTAGTTCTTGCGGCATTAAACATAGATTCTGAAGAGCACTCCCAAAGGAACACGCAGCATGCACAGAAGGGAGAACTGTCCTGGCCAGATCCAGTCTCCCCAACATCCGGACCCTGAGAGGGGACCCCAGGGCTCCAGACTTGGGCAGATAGACCATTGACAGCTGCATGGTTAATTATGGCTCACACTCTGTCTCTCTCCGCCTCTCTTGAAAATCCCAGCTTTAGAAATAAAAGATAAGAAATTCTTTAGAGTAATTAGCAACTGCCGAACACTCATGGTATAATGAAGGAAGACATTCCAGCTGATTCTGCAGTGGGAAGAGATAGGGAGAGTCGAGATACAGATTGAAAAAATAATTAAAATCAGCTTTGCTTCTGTCTTGACAGAGCTGTCAGCCTTGGAAAGAAAAGAATTGCTAATGAAATATTAATATGCTGTCTCAGATTTTATATAACCACC
This sequence comes from Petromus typicus, assembly GCA_004026965.1. NCBI lineage: Eukaryota > Metazoa > Chordata > Mammalia > Rodentia > Petromuridae > Petromus > Petromus typicus. The sequence continues at coordinate 159,806 of PVIR01000533.1, forward strand.
TTTTGTTCCGAGGTACTGTTCCAATCTGTCAGTCAAAGGGGTCAGGTGCAAAAGGCTCCTTCCAGGGCGAGAAGGAGGAAATGAGTGGTCTGTGGCCTGGTGAGGGCGTGGGCTCTGGAGTTCACTGGAGCAGCACCGCTGCCAACGCCTGGCCTCACCCCGCAGCCTCACAGTATCCTCCACCCTCATCTTCCTTTCTTTTTTCCTCCCCAGAGGCTGACAGACATGAAATGTCAGCAATCGTGGTGATACGATCAGAGCTGTTCCATAATATGTAGAAGAGGCTTCAAAGCCTGCAGACGCCAGACGGTTTGAGGATCTCGGGGAATTGTGTTCTGAGGGGCTGCAAGCCAGATGCAGCCCCCATGGAAGGGCTTTGTCTTTCTTGGTCGATCACTCAGAGCAATGATGCAAGAGAGATGACACAGCTCACAGCTTGGGAGCTGTGTGTGTGTGTGTGTGTGTGTGTGTGTGCATGTGTCTGTGAACACACACTGTTGGGGTGTGTGTGTTTTCAAGGAGTTTCTACATATATTCTGAAATCACTTGCATGTTAAAAGGTTCACCAGGAGTGTTGCTGCATGCCTGAAGTTCCAGCACTCTGGGAGGCTGAGACAGGGCAGAAGTTCAAGTCCAGCCTGGGTAGTTTAACAAGACCTTCTGTAGATAAATAGGGCTGCAGACGTACATAGCTCAGTGTGAATTCCTGGGTTCAATCCTTAGTGTAGCAAAAATTAAAAAAAAAAAACCCCTATGTGAACTACAATACCAATAGAACTCTACAACAAAAATATTCTGTGCTTCAAACATCACACCCAAGGGAGTCTTCACACGTGAGAATTGCATGTTCCCTACACATGTGTCACTTGAACTGACAGGTCATGTATTTAGCTTTCCTTCCTTCTGTGGCAGCCATTCTTGTCACCTCTCTTCTCTTCCTGTTTAGTCAGGAGCTTCCTACTATGTTGGGCCACTGAACTTAGCAGGGAAATGAAATATCAACAAAATAAAATTTCAAATATGTAATGAGTGTTTAGAGCAGACATCAACATCTTCACATCAGCTATTTCTTGCTTATAGAACCTAAAAGATAAAAACATCACAAACAAAACTTATATGAACCACAATGAAACACCAACAGAACTCAGCAACAAACATAATCTTTGCTAACTGTCACACCTAAACATTTTTATACATAAAAACTGCATGTTCCATACACAACTGTTGCTCACACTTTTACATTCTTGCAATTACCATGAGAAATCCCTGTTAAACATAGCAGACTTATGAATACTTTCAGTTCAGCTAGTGAGGTGTCATAACATAGACTGATGCCCACCAATAGTCCACACCACATATCACAATGCCGAGCATGGTGGCTCACACCTGTAATCCTAGCACTGGAGAGACAAAGGCAAGAGGATTGCTGTGAATTCCAGGCTCTCCTGGGCTGCGTAGTGAGTGCAAGACCATCCTGAACTACAAAGTGAAAACCTGTCTCCAAAAAGAAGAATAAAAAAAAATTCCTTGCATGTAGCTTGGGGAGGGCATTTAGTTACAAGCTATGGTATGACAGTATATCAGCTCCCTCACTTACCAGATCTATTATGCATAAGGAACTTGAACAATATTCAATCCTATCATATTTGCAACAGGATAAATACTACTGTCTCTTAATGATGGAGAAAGCAAAAGAAGCCCAGGTGTCCTCACTAGGAAAAGGCTGAGAACTTGTCACCCAGGTCAGTGGCTTGAAATCCGTGGTGTCTCTGTTCCAGATCAAAGCTGATGGGGCAGGGAGGTTCAAGTGCTGAATGGCCACACACCTTGGCACATGTGATTTTAGTACTAATGGCCAGCAAAGATGAACATTTTCTCATGTATTTATTAGCCATTTATCTTCCTTCTAAGAAGCATCTATTCATTTCACTTGCCTCATTTTTGACTGGCTCTTTTATTTGGAAGTGGGTCTAATTGGTTGAGTCCCGTGAACCCTGTCCTCACTGCAGTTCATGATGGCTGCAAGCCCTAGGCTGTACAGCCTGCAGGTCCCTTCTGGCTTGATCCAGGGTTGGTTCATCCAAATGGCAAGGTATCAGCTGCTCTTCCTCACACTGGGTGCCTGGTGCCATGGCAGGAAGACCCCTGCATCCTTGGTAAATTTAACAGTAATTTTTTTTTTTTTTTTTTTAGTTTTTTGAGACAGAGTTCTTGCTTTGTAGTTCAGGCTGGTCCTGAACTCAGCCTCAAACTCATGGCAATCCTCCTGCCTCTGCCTCCAGAGTGCTGGGATTACAGACGTGAGCCACCAAGCCTGGCAAATTTAAGGGAGGAGACAGAGTAGGGAGGACCCTGGGGGCATTGCTGGCTCTGGCCATGGTGCTGAAACGTACCTTGGAGTATCACAGGCCACAGGAGGATATGGTCTACTCATGTCCATGTGTAGACATAAGTAGAGCTATGACTCTAGGTCAAGGACCAACCACTCTCCAACAGGACCTGATTATTTTTTATATTTTATTGGAACCCTAAAAGCATCTGATCCCACAAAACTCTGACAACTCACAAGGGCCCTCAACTGTCAGTAGACTTTCTGTCTCACTCATGAAGATCTTGGCTTTGATGTTTGTGGTCCTGGCTTGAATGGTACATTAAGGCAAGTAGTTCTGAAGCTGTGGCAGGTGAGGGCACAGGAGGTGGTCAGTTTGGGTCTTGCAGTGTGAGGTGCAGCTCACCATGGGCACTGCCTGGGCACCTCCTTGGCGGCCTTGTGTCTGCCCTGACACAGGGGCTCTGCCCAAGTTCCATCTCAGGAGTTGTCTTCTGGTTCACATTCTGCTTTCCCTCGCCAACACCTACCCTGTATCTCTTTCAGGACAATCACCTGCCACTTGAGGATGTGTGGGAGGAGGACAGAGGCTGCCAGGGCCTGATGACCAGCAGCAATGGCAGCATGAGACCTAAAGACACAGAAGTCTATGTATTTTTGGGTTCTCTCCTGACACTGGTGTACCATGGCTTGTGAGCTCATCAGGCAGGGAAGTACTCTCAGGAAATTGACCTTTGTGTGAGAAACCTCAGAAGTGTTCTTGTCTTTACCAAAATCTTCATGCTGTGTGATGAATATTTCTTTCATTTTATTTGCAGTTCTAAAGCCTGAATTTGTGTTCTTCACTCTGAGCTATATCACCAGTCCTAATATTATTTTATTTTTTATTTTGAGACAGGGTCTCACTAAGCACTAGGTGGCCCAGGCTGGCCTTGAATTTGTGACCTTCTCGCCTCAGCCTCCTGGAGTGCTGGGACTACACATGCACACCTGAGCAGTGGTGTTGCAACAGCAGAGTGAGGCAAGGTGTGGCCTAGGCCGCAAGTCGGCTCCTCCCCAGAGGGGCCAGAGCTCTTGGGGAGATGGAGGCTGGTTCTTGAGGCCCCTCTGCGGTGACACACTGCGTGGGGCTCTGCCATGTGGCTGGCTTTGCTCGGCTTGACAGCGCCTGGCCAGCGGGACCAAGCAGAAGCAGGCTGTGCATTTGCAGCACCAGAGAAGCTGGCAGTGGGTGTGATGCAGACGTTATTTACAACAAAACGTGACTTGTTTGAAGCACAGAACAGCCCACTTCCCTAGGGCACCAAGGGCTGCAGCAGTCACGTGTTTCCGGGCCCGGCCTCAAGGTTGTGGAGAACCAGTTCAAGAGATGAACGAGCGAAGCAGGTTGGGGAGGCAGTGGGCTTGGTTGTGCTTGTCTCCTTTGTCACCGTCACAGTGAAACTGCTGCTGAGGGAGAGGAGCATGGTATGCGAAGCCCACTCTGTGCCTGGCTGCCCAGGAAGGTCCCGAAGCCCACAGCTGAGCCTCATCCAGGTGGCAGGACCAGTGGCAGCGGAGGCTGGCAGCCTGGTGTGGGTAAATGAGGCAAAGCAAATGAAGCGAGAGCCCTGCTATTGCTCTCTCTTCCCATAAGAAAACTTCTTCACCCCACAGAGCCCCCTTCAGTCCTCCATACACCCCAGAAACTCCCGCTTTCGGTCTCCTCTGTCTCTGCGGCTGGAATGTGTCTGAGCAGGAAGGGGTGCCAACCCCACAAGGGACTTCGACTTCACTCCTAGATTTACTGCCAAAAGAAAAGAAAAAGCCCTTCCTGGACCCATTCTGGAGTCACTTTGCAACAAAATAAAATGTAGAATTGGACATAAGGAGAGCTTGGAGTGGGCAGTGAGTCAGCGCCTGTCTGGAGGGAACCCGCAGACTGCCCTACTGCACTGCCGGGCTCTGCCCAGACCTCCAGGCCTTTGCTTTACTCAGAAATCTGCATTTTAAAGCTCAGAATTTATTTTACTTTGTGCTACCAGGTGGACTGAATCTAAGGCCTTTCCACTAAGGTACACCCCCACCCCCTTCTAAAATTTTAAAACTTTGAGCCTGGGTCTTTCTTCATTGCTAAGTTACTCAGGCTGGGCTCCAACTTGTGATCTTCCTGCCTCAGCCTCCCAGACCGCTGGGATTATGGCCCCATGTCACCATATCCGTTAAAAGTTTTTAGCACTTCCGAGGTCAGGGTGCAGCTCAGTGAGTGCTGCAGTTCTGCTGTTTGTGGGACTGACAAAGCATGGGTGCTCCCCTGGGCTTGGGTAAGGACTGGAAGCCGGGTCTCTCTCAAGCTCCTGGGTGTAGGAGTGCTGAGGGGTCCTTGCTCTGAAGAGGAGGAAGCCCTGGAAAGGATCCAGAGATGGACAAGATTTCAAGAGTAAATACTACAAATTGGAATAAAGTTCCACTCAGAGCAGGAGACTACGAAGGAAAATGCAAAAGGAGGGAAGAAAAAGAACAGCAAAGTCAAAACAGTAAACTTGAACAACAGTAAAAGAACATATTGTACAATGGGCAGACTAAGAAAGCAAAAGTTCCGAGGAGACAAGGAAATTTAAACATGATAATATTTATATTTTTTCAAAAAACATAAATGGACTAAACCCTTTGGTTAAAATACTTAAATATTGCTATTTGGAGCCTGAGGCAGGAAGACTGTCTTGAATTCAAGGCCAACTTGAACTACATAGTGAGACGCTATCTCCAACAAAAATATTCACATATTTCAATTAGATTTCAAACTACAAAAAGTGACTGGTTGTATGCTGCTTATATAGAAAAAACCCAGAAATTTTGGAAAATAAATGAAAATGTTACATCAAATTGATAAAAGCAAAAGAAAATTTTATCAAGATCAGACAATAGGGGTGACTACAAAAAATAATATTTAGCAGGAAATAAGTGAGTATATGGTAATGAACTCTTTCTTTCACTAAGATGCAATAATGTTAAACTCAGATGTACTTCAAAAAGCCTCAAATGTGCTTTGGGGAGAACTGATAGAACTCTAAGAAGTATTTGGCAGAAATGTACTTAGGCTTCCACACTGAGTCTCACGTATCATAAGTGACACAGACAGACCAGTGCAGTAGAAGCGGTGGCATTAGGAAGGCAGATGGAGAGTATCTGAAGAAGAACACCCAGGTCCCCACCCTGCCGGGGTGTCAGGCGCTTTGTGAGGGTATCTTAAAGCGCTGTGAGGACACAGACGTGTCTGTGGTGAGGAATCGGACCATCTCTAGGGAAGCAGCCCCATGGGACCCAGAGGGCCAGTTTTTCTACCTTTGGCTCTGGGGTAAGTTCAGGGTTAACCACATACACTGCGCCATGATGTGCATGTGCTACCGACCGTGTGCAGGGACCACATGTAACAGGAAGAGAAGGAAAATGTGCTGTCTTGGAAATGACAGGGGTTCTGCGTGGCACGTGTTAGTATTTGGGGGCTATCAGCTAGGCAGACATGTGCTTGCTCCAGGGCTAATGGTGACCAAGACGTTAGCTACGTGCTGTCCCTGCTTCCTGAGGTCATTCCTGGAGCCACAGAGCAGCGCAGGAGTTGTGTCTGGATCTGGTGTCCATCTTCTGTCCTATTCCCTGGCCCTTTGTGAAGACATCACCCGTGCAGGGAAGATGGGGCAGGATGTGTGCTGAGGCCTGAGAAGACTAGGCTGGGCTAGTGGAGGCTGGAGACGTGCAGGGCGAGGAGCAAGGGTCCATTTGGTCGCTGGAGTTTGTGGTTCTTTTCAAGACAGTGAGAGTCTGCGAGAACTCTGAAGGGAGAAGAACACCATTAGGTTTCTGAAGGGAGAATAACACCATTAGGTTTCAGCTGGAGGTGGCGCTGCACACCAGTTAGCCTGGCACTTTAGGAGGCTGAGGCAGGAGGATCACAAGTCCATGCGCAGTCTGGGCCCCTTACTGCCTTGGTGAGACCCTGTCTCAAAATAAAAATTAAAAAGGGTCAGGGGTAGGGCTAAGGACAAAGGTCTTGGCTTTAATCTATAATACCAAGTTTGTGGATTTTTTTTTAAAAGACAGATAGTTTTGAACTTCAGGAACATAACTGTTTGCAAAGTGGAGGACTGAGGCAGGGAGAAGGTGACAGACAGACCTTTTTATTTTGAGGCAAAGTCATGGTGAATCACTGAGTTGCCCTGGCTTGGGCTAGAACTAACGATCCTCCTGCCTCAGCCTTCCACAGTTCTGCAATGACAGGTATATACTTCTGCATCCACTTTGAAATCATAGGAATCCTTTTTATATTTCACTGCTCAAAAACAATCCAGAAGCAAATCCCAGTATTTCTGTGGAGTGCGAGGGGCTGACTCAGGCTCTGGGAAGGGACAGGAGACGCCTGTATCCTGAGCTCCTGCCGTTCCCAGGCACATCTTTCAGTTCTTCTCCCTGCTGCTTGGGTAGGAATTTGCTGTCTTGTCTGTGAAAAATGACCCAGCAGTTCAGAGCAGTTAGACAAGGAGACGAGCAGGGACATTGGGTGCTGAGAGGCCATGGCAGAGGCCTCCCGGGGACAGTGTGTGTTGGAGGCTTTTGGGGGTGACGCCGGCTCGGGCTCACACTTGCCTTGGGATGGGGAGCAAGCAGGGCAGGCTGGGGCGCTGGCAAAGACCCCGAGCAGCTCTTAGGAAGCACATGGACCCTGAGTTCACCGGATCAGGCCTCCTGCTGTCTCCCGGTTGGCTCGTGGCCGCCCATTCCCTCCCGGCTGCTGCGATGGACGCCGCCCACCAGCTGCCAGGTCTTCTGGCCAGGAAAATTCCCGTCTCCAGCTGCTGCCCAGGCTCTCTGGAGCCCAAGGCGTCACCCTGAGAGCAGCTGGCAGAGCTCCTGTCTGGACAGTGGGCCTTGGGAGCTGCAGGCAATCAGGCAGCACCTGTCCCCGCTGCCCAGATTTCCTTCCAGGTGCTCCGGCCGAATGTTCCCAGGGCTGGCTTAGTGGGCAGGGGGCACCTCGGCCCGCAGGACTTGGCCCCCTCATGTAGGGGTTGAGCAGACTCAGGTGACACCCTTCCCTCTGCTGTGCTCGGCCCCAGGTGGGTGCAGACCTTGCATCAGGGCAACTGCATGCCCGCCGAAGGTGAGGACACTGCTGAGAGCCTGACAGAGGCAGCAGAGGAATGCCTCACACCTTCGTGTCCTGGGGGAGCTGACATGGACATATGGGGCGACTGACGACGGTGCTGGTGTGGGAGGCTGCGGCCTGGAGCTGCACGTGCCTAGAGCTGGTCCCTAATCCCATCCATCCATGTGCAGTGACTGGTGCCACAGAGCATGCTGGGAAGGCGGCCTGGAGGCCCTAGACTGAGGCCCAGGTAGACACAGTGCTTCCTGAGGGAGAGAATGTGTGTTCTGAACTGAAGAAGTAGGTGTGGAGTGGCAGCCATGCCCCCGTGGGCAGCCCAGTGGCTCAGGGTAAGGGCTACACTGTGCCTGCAGCTGTGCTCAGCATCCCACGGAGTCACAACGGTGTCAGAGTGTAGGGGGGTGCCCCAGAGGATTGAGTGACAAAGCTGCCCCTCTGGCCAGTTGTGGTGGCCTGTCCATTAGCCCCAGAACCCTAGGAGACTGAGGCAGGAGGATCCCAAGTTGGAGCCCAGCCTGGGCCACTCAGTGAGAGCCTGTCTCAAATGGATGTGAAAAGGGTCAGATGTATCTTGATGCCAGGCTCTAGGCTCTATGCTCACTGGAGCATTTAAAGTTATCTTTCCATCTCACAAGGGATCAGCACCACCTCTGACCACAAGGAACCCTAAGCTTAGACAGCCTGGGCCGATAGTGCTGTGCATGGGGCCCACATCTGGGGTCCAGTGGCAGTGGCTAGACAGGCCCATTCCCGGGGCTTCCACAAGCGGAGCCCAGGGCAGAGCAGGGCTCTCACTCCGGGCCTCTGAAAGGAGCCTGGTCTCCATGCGCTGCACCATGTGTCCTTGGGCAGGGACAGATGGCCTGACCTGAGGGAAAGGCCTCCTGTGCTCCGGGAACCATCACGGACCACCGGAGCTGCGGAGGTGCTTTCCACAGCAGGGCGAGGAGCAGGGCTGGCAAAGGTGAAGATAGAGGGTGAGAGAGACCTCCTGTTGCTTCTCACCCATTAAAAACAGCCTTTGGGTGCATCCATTGCCCTTGGGTCAAGAGAAATAAATCAGACTCCAGATGTCAAAGGTTTCTCTTGCATTTGAGAAACCCAAAACAGAAATAGTGACAGTGTGAGATAAAAGATCACAGCAGCAGGGGGCAAATCTTTTGCAAGCAGAAGGGGACCCAGAGAGGAGGGGGGACCCAGGGGAGGGATCGGAGGCGGTTCGGATGGGTCCTGCGCGGGTGTGGTCGTTTCATGCAAACATGCACGAAGACTTAAAATGTCTCCATGTTCTTTGGGTCACAGGGGGTACAGAGCCCAGGACTCTGCCTTGGGAGAACCCAGAGCTGTGCCTGCTGCGGGTACCTGATGCCACCCGTACCATCTACCCTGGGATATATACCCACTGCCCAGGATGCACATGAGCTGGGAGAGTAATGAATGGGTCGCAGTCCCAACTGCAAATCACATGTGCTATGTATGACCGCGTCTGGATGCACACGGAGTAGCTGCCCATGAAATATGACCTCCGGTCAAGCTGAAGGGAGAGGCGAGGACGCCATCTTCTGTGTCCTCCAGATGTCACCAGTCTAAACTGCAGTCCTCCCCACAGAGACAGACAAGGCCACAGATGAAAAGTGACTCCCTGAGCCCTGATGGGAGGCGCGTCTCAGGCAGGTCCACATAGCTCCTTTCCCACCGGGACCCTGGTGGAAACGGTCCAGGGTACTGCAGGCTCACCTTCTCTGTGTCTGAGAGGACACTGTGGCCCTGTGACAGGACTGCACTGAATCCGTGTACAAGCCTACATATCACCTGGCTTCTCTTGCATAAATTACAGGGTAACATACAAGACACATAACAGGAATCAGGCCAGTAGAGCTTCCTCAGATGAGGTGGGGAGCAGGATGGGTATACAGAAATTAGGGTAGTCCCATGTGTACCAGCTGCCCCGAAACTGCTACCGCCATGGACTTGCCAAACAAGAATTTAAGAAGAAAATGAGATATTCAGAGGGAAGATGGGTAGGAGTAAGAAAATCACAGCACCTTTTCTTCATCCTGGGTGATTAGACTCTGGTCTACAGTCAAGTCTGGTCAGGTCGTGGGTCCTGGCAGACCTCACCGTGCAGCACCTGTCAGACATCTCAGATGTTGTGGAAACAACCCCAGTGGACCATCTTGCTCATTTCCGAGCATTCTTCTGGAAGGAGAACTTCAGAGCCAGTGGGGAAAACAACAAAATGCCCCAAAGTGCAGATGGCTAGACCCCCGCGGGCCCACGGGGTAGAGCCGCAGGATGGTTCCAGCTCCCTCTCAGTGCCAAGAGCTTTTCCATCACCTTGACACAGCGATCTGGCCGGAGATCGGGGCAAAGGCAATATGCACACGGTTAGTATATACATAAGTAATTAGCTGGCTGCGAGATTACACAGGATAGTGTTTAAAGAAGCAGAGAGTTCAAAATTGAAATGGAAGCCTGGGAAATAAGCCATTATGACCAAAGGAACCCTGATTGCCTATTCATCGCTGAAATTTACATGAACCCTTATTCATTAAAAGATGAATAGCAGCTAATTTGAGGCATTATCAAAGCAAAGTTCAGATGACAGAATTAAGAGGAAAAAATCCTCTCAAATCAGAAATCTACCAGCTGCCCCACATAAATTAAAAGCCACTGCTGCTTTCTTAATATTCTGGAGACCCTATTTTTAAATCTTACTATCTAATTAAAATACCCAAGAGAAAAAAAATTAAGTACAGATTGCAGAAATCAGAATTTAATAATAAAGGAGGAAGAAGGGAGGGAGAAAATCAATCTGTTTGTGAAGGCAATTCGCTAAAGTGCTTTCTTTTCAGTTTCCCCCCTTTTTCTTTTTTTTTTTTTTAAGTGGAAGCCTCTACCTGAGTATTATTCCAAGAAACAGCAGGTTCCCACTCTGACTCATCTGTGTGTTGAAAGTTAGAAATGAGGGCCTGGAAGGTGAGGGGTGTTAGAGGCGTGATTCGCGCCAGAATTAAGCAAGCCCCAAGTCCAGGAGCAGCCGCGCTGAGCGGGGAGCCAGGGGCGTGAGTGAGTGGTGGGTGTCCTCACCGCGGGCTCTGCCCGTGAGGCTGCACCGCGCCGGCAGGAACCGGATCTGTTCGGTCTTCTCCATGCAGAGACCTGGGCCCGGGAGGCGCTGCCATCACCGTGACAGAGTCAGCGTGGAAACTTGTCACGTTTTTACGAGCTGCCTGTCTGTTGATGACACTGAGCAGCAGCAGTCACTGTTTTTTTCACACCTGATAAAAATACTGAGGAAAGAGGTCTCCAGAGCGGCTGCAGTGTGCAGGCCATCAGATGAGTGCGTGCCCGTCGTGGGTGCAGCTTCTGAGTGACCGCGGCAGTGTGTCCTTCACAATAATTTTCAAAATTTTAACATTGATTATATATATCTTCATTATTGCTTATACCCGTGATGCATTTTTATTTTCTAAATTATAGACAATGGAAGATTGCAGACAGTAGTAAAGCAAGGTGGTCACAGTAGCATATTACAGTAAAATAGCCGGTATTGCTGTCCTCAGAATCTGGGTCCACTGTTAAGTTAGATACAGGTGACTCAGCACAGCTCACCTGGCAAGCACTTAATGGGCAGGTAGCATACACAGCTTGGATATGCCCGACCAGTCATGATTCATGACGTAGCAGGGTGGAGCGGAATAGTATACAATATTGCTTCTCAAAACAGTGTGCAATCATGTGAATTACTTACTTCTGGAGTTACCCATTTATATTTTTGAAACACAGTTGAAAGTGAGAAGGCAAAACTGCCACAGGAAGAGATTCTAGTGCTGTCATTTGCTGTGTTTCACAAAGTTGTGAGTTTCCCTAGGACTGGAGTCCCGACCTCGCCATTGGCGACACCAGAAAAAGGTATCATCGGGGTGTATCTTATTTTCAATATTGTGTCAAGTGAAAAATTGCTCTGAGGATACAGACCAAGACTGCTACAGGATTCAGGTGTGTTAGTCACATGCTCCTGCTCCCTGTGGTGAATGTAGTCATCACGTTGTGCAAATGTGATAAAAATAAGCATGAAGAACTGTTTTGTCCTTATGCTGCTCTGGATATGCCACAAGTTTTGAACTTGTAAAATGAGGTGATCCTAAGAACATTCCGCGTATTTCTGGAAGTCTGAGAGGTGAGAGGACAAGGCGTTACCACCCCACCGCAGAAATGTGAGGTCTGTGCACGCCAAGGGCTCCGCCAGGGACATCAGTGGTGCGCACACCTGTTCCTTGACCCCTGAGTTACCATAAAACCCTGGAGAAGATACTTCTTGTCCAGTCCCTGTGGTCCCCACAAACAAGGAACTGCTTATGAACTAAATGAGAAAATTTACAAGACACAGTTGGACCGGGATCAAATGTGAAATGTGTGTCCGATAAAAACGTCAGCTGGCATCGTTGGGCACACTTGTCCTCAGTCACTGATTTTGGCATCGGGTCTATTGCCAGGCTGAGCTGGCAGTGTCTAAATCTGGGGAACACGAAAGTGGCACAGTGAGGTCCCGCAGTGGGTGCCTGCCTCTCCCC